>ML776650.1:1141427-1185057 GCA_009831015.1 Picea engelmannii | reverse complement strand
GAGATGATCAGATTGTTTCTTTCGAAACCTTTAAAGATGAAGATCAGATTGCCTCTTTTGAAAAATTGAAAAATGATGAGCAAATTTTTATATCAGCGTATGACAATTTTGAATCAACAACAGATCCTAAGGGTATCTCTCAGTTTCAAAATTTGCGGTGACTGGAATTTTTCATCAGATATGAAAAAGAAGGCGAGGAGCTGAAAAGTCTAGATCAACAGTTCAAAGAGGTTTTGCTTTGTGAATTTGATGACCCTTTTGCTGACTATTTGGAGTCTATGAGCAGCATAGATGTTAAAATTTTTCTGTCAGAAGAAGATTGTCTTTATCATCTGTTCAAACCTCTTTTCTACATGATATGGCTTCCATTGTTTTTTGGTTCAAGATCTAGCATGATGTCAGTAAATCAGTTCCTTACATGGCTTCATTGGAAGCATCACTTCACTTGATAAGAGGCAGTACAGTTGGTTAGTGTAGGAGTAGGCAGAACAATAAGCTTGCCATACAAGAATCTAGATCTTTTCAGTTGCTGAGCTCATAAATAAGAAGGGCAGGTTACAGGCAAGTTACAGGCAGGCTACAGGCAAGCTACAGGAAGGTTGCAGGTTTGCAAAGGAACAATTGCACAGGCCAAATGACTCCATGCCCAATGCTAAAGGCTACTGGAACTACTAGGTTCTTGGAAACCTCCCAGGGAGGTCTCCATCCCAGTTGGAGCCAGTTGTTAGCGATCAAAATGCACTGGTTTGTTGAGAGAATTTTTATCTCTCTCTCTCTCTGTTTCAGTCATTTTTCTTATTCGCCTTTGGCCAGTGTCTTAAACTTCTAGTTTCCTTATCACCTCTCATTGATCATGATTGCTCCAAACCTTTGTTATTCAGTCTTAAACCTGCATTCCAAAAATTTTCTTACAACACGCATGTCAATAATCAACACTTGCAACATCACACAAAACATAAAGAGCCCAGCTGGAAGCATCATACATACTCAAGCTATAGTCCAATACAAAGCTTAGCCCTAAGTGCCGAGTTCACTTTTCACCCAAACTCATCGAATTAGTTATGAGAGATTCATGTATGCAAAGACTACCAAGTGCCTGAGAGATGAAAATAGGCGTCAGAGAGGTTGCTCGAAATGTGGAATTACAAGAACAATCATTGCGCCAATCCAGGCCAACTCATAAATCGAGTCCACATTTCAAGTCATCAAATCCCAACATCAAACCGATTTCAATCTCTTGATTTTACCAAATGAAACCTCGCCATATGCAAAGACTGCAATATCTGGATTTACATGAAACGTGGGATCTATCCATCCACGGTTTGATAAAATTTATGCAGGTATAGGATTGCATCCAAAAGGCCATGCATATGTTTATTGTTGAATATAGTTTGGTTATAAATCGTTTTGATAGGTGAAAGCATCAGATCGCATGCAATCACGTCATGAAGAAAGCCACGGAGAGGTTCAAAGTTTGACGGCTGCATTCATGGGTTTGTCACTCCCAAAGTGATTTGATTTCTATTTGAAATTCAAAGCTTTGTTCTATATATGGAAAATTGATGACCTACGTTGGCATTCATACGATGCTTCACGTACTACAACCATCGATGTCGCGCATGCTTGGGGCGAGTATTCTGTTGAGATAAGCATCGACCAGGGTTCGACTCCCACTTGCGTCATTTACTTCCAAAACCAATACCTCAGACATGTCATTCTCAGAACGCAGTGGCAGCGAACGGTAAGGAGGTATGTTAATGGGAAAGGCTCAACTACTATTTAGCAATGGTGGAAATCAGAGAGGACTGATGGCATATATATGATGACTAATTGGCTTTAAAATTTGAGACAGGATGGCTTGAGTCCAGCCAAAGAAGTAATAAGCTCACTGCCTAGATGGATTATTCTTTAAAGTAAATGGTCAAAATTATTATCTCTCATTTGAAGCAGACGGAATGCAATACTGTGTAAAAAAATCATGTTGTAGGAGTATTCGAAGATGCACATATCTACGAAATCAACAGTTGTCATTGTCAGAGGCCCTAGCTATGAAACAATGCCATTCTTTGAATGCAAGTACAATTTCACTGGAATAGGTGAGGTTGAGTCTGAACCCTGAACTATTTATGATGGTATTCTACACCTTCTGGACACACATCTTATCTCTTCATCCACGTCTGATGAGTCGAAGGTATTCTATCTTGAGATGAAAGATTGCTACCATCGATACCTTGCAGAATTTAAAACTGGAAAATAAAGCCTTTGTCAATAATGTTGGACACAAAGTTTGTAGTTGAAAGAATGAGGTTAATATCTGAAAGAAATATAGTTACCTCTTGAAGAAGGAGACAATCACATAAGTTCCAAACTTGTGATTTCAAATTGTAAAGAACAGATGGCAACCATGGAGGCAGAGTATACTCATTTTGAAGATTTCCTTTTTGACCAAGATAGAACTTTCACCAACACAAAAAGAGAAATTATAACCAGTTAGCTGGTGAAAAGCAGAGCTTTCACCAGCTAACTAGCAGATCGTAAGGCGAATTAGCTGGTGAAACCTGAGATGGCCAGATTTGGTGAAATTTTGCCTAGATCGAAGTTTTACTAATCTGAATCTCTTGAAAACTCTTTTAATGGATAGATGTTGAATTATAGAGTTAGATATATGATCCACTTTTGATGAAAAAGGGTTAGAAAAGGTATTCAAGTAGGTTTGACACTTATTTTGGAGGCAACAAATCAAGGTTTTTTTCCAAAATTAGCAAATTCGAATTCATCTTTCTTAAGAGTCATCAAACAACCTTGGAAGGCTTATCTGCACCACACAGGGATTCTACATCATCTGAAGACCATGAAATATGGAATTGACCTCATTTTGAGGATCATTCCTTATCTTTTGTAAATCATTTTTGACTTTCTATCTTTAGCATATCTGATCCATTCTTTTAGGATCTGAAAATTGTATTGTAGAGCTATAAAGCTCAAGACATAAGAGGAACTAAGTGGTTCAATCCTGGATACATTTTTGCTCATGTACTTAGACTCTTATCTTGATATGAATGACAGTCTTCTTTTGCTACCAATGTCAGATTTGTTTATGTGTTGCCTTACTTTGTACTTTGATTAAGTTTAGCTCAACTTTTAAGAATTGTTGTCTTCTTATTTAGCTCATGAATTTGAATTAAAGGATCTCTTACTATCTTGTATGACCCTGCATGTTAATGTACTTGGTTATCTAGATTAGTGTTCTTCATACCCTATTCCAATTACTCTATCTAATTATTGATTTCTAAAAGCACTGTCTCATTCGAATGCATGATAAGTTTTTCTTCTCATTAGTCACGGAGTTATCCCATTGATCCAAGCATACATTTTATTACATTTCTTAAGTTACCAAGCATCTTTAGCCTACAACCCTAAAGAGTTTCTTGGAGTGATAACATGTGGAACGTCACATAACTCCTCACGGTTTGAGATTTATGGCCTTACATAGTTGGAGGACCCTCACATGTCATCTAGAAGCCCAAAAGGTAAAATTAGTCAAAGTGGTTTAAGGGATTTTAAAAGGTAAATAATAAAGTGAAGTGATGAGTGTACTATAATTCAAAGTGAATACAAAATAAATTATTTAAATAATAAATTTAATGGAGAAATTAGAAGTGGGTTAACCCTAAAATAAGGAAAATAGGTTAAGTGACCTAGAAATAGGTTAAGTGACCTAAAATGGGTTAAGTGACCTAGAGGATGAAAGTATAAATAATATAGAAACGGTCTCTTGTAGATCATCCTTTTTGTGGATCAATGGAGAGCTTCTTGTGAGAATATCTTTTGGAGTATTGATGGAGAGCTTCTTGTGAGAGCTTCTTGAGAATTTTTGGTGTGGAACACTTGAGAATATTGAAGATCTATAGGTGAATGAGGTAACCAATGATATCTAAGCTGAATTTCAGAAGGAAGGTGAAGAAAAGAGGGTCAGGATTGAAGGGAGGATAAATTATTTTGATGATGCTTTCTAAGGTATGTTATTTACAGGTCATCTCACCATTTTCGCTATAAATTGTTTTCTATAATGATTCAAACTGTGAAATTGATATTCCAATGAGAAAACATACCCAAGTATATGTGATAAAAAATTCATCTTGTGGGTCGTTGTAGTTTTGGAATTACACTCCGTGGAAAATAGGGTTTGTGGCTAGTCCTAAAACTAGTCAAAAACAAGTGTTTCGGGTAAAAACCTTATAACTTCTTCATAACAGATCCAAATTCAGTGAGACCAAATGTTTTGGTTAGGGTAAAATATGTAGTATGTTTTTTAATAGTTTCAGATCAATTCAATAAATGTTTTTTCGGGCCACGCTCTACAAGGTCTCTCTCTAGAATAAGCCAGAATTCAACAAGGTATGCCATTTTTTCTATAACGCCTTTTATGAGAGGTTACAAGTAGTGCCACCTGGAGGAATTTCATAAAACACACTGAAGAACATTGTGTATCAGTTTCAAATATTTATTCATTACAGGTACAACGTTATGATTATTTCAAGTTGGGGTTTTTGACTAATCCAAAACTAGTCATGGTTGAGACAAGCAGTTGATGAGTTGGCACATACATGAGGTGTATAGTTGATGATGTTGGTACATATTGATGAGTAATTGTTGATGCGTATTTGACACATGATTGGTATATACTTGGTACATGGTTGGATGCACTTGTTTATGGTACAGGTTGATTACAGGTTGTTTGGCATAGGTTGGTGCATGGTTGATGCACTTGTTTATGTTGACAGATTGATATCTGTTGAGGATTGTTGCCTCATCTCAGTTGGTGTTGAGAATGTAAGATGAGTCTTGCATATAGAGCTGGTGCTCTTGTAGAGTTGTACTCTATTTAGTTGTTGCTGAAAAACCCCTGGATTGAAGTCCATAATAAAAAGAAAAATTGTACATACATCTTGTGTTCTTTGTGTTCCTTGTGGAGATGATTTGTTGATGATATGTTGCTAATATATGTTGCTGATATGTATTCACATATAACTGATTATAAATGACATCAATGAGTAATGAGAAAATGTTGAATGTTAACTAAGGAGTTTTTGTGTAAGAGGAAAGTTTTGGGAAAAAAATCCCCACACTCATTCACCCCCCCCTCTAAGTGTGGTAGGTGTGTCCAAAAAATATCACCCCTCTTATTTTTTTAAGTGTTGCATCTATGTTGGATTTATCATGCTCGAATGAGAAAGTGAATGTAAAGTTCTGCTGCAATACTGGTCAGCTCGTAGTTCCTCTACTCAGTTCTTGGTTTGTATACAAGTTTGATGGGATTCCCTCTAAGGTATGTATGAAATGATGAGGCCATTCCTCTGGGGGTGTCATTTTCCACAATGCTTTGCACTTCTCCATGTGTTCGGATGGTGACCCCTATCCATCGCACTTATGTTGCTAGTTTCTTTTCTATTCTGCGCCAAACCTTATGCACAGTAACCGCTTACATTGGTACCAATCCTTGATTGTTTCCTTATGTGTGCCCCACCATATTGGAGGTGTGTCCTTGAGTGCTATATCGAGTGCTGAGAGTCTCTGATTTTCTAACACTTCATCTTCGTATTGTGTCAAGAATGCTTCTAGATCATTTATCCCATGGAAACTGGGTGGTTCCCTTATCTCCGTACCTACCCATCTTACTGCGAGATCTACTCTTGTGCATCTCCTTGTGGAAAATTTGTGTAGCCTTTGTTGCCAGTTCTCTAAACCTGTATCTGAGTCTCACACACATGAAGTAATGCTCCACCAATTGAGCATCCCATCTGCAGTTGGGTTTACGTAACCCTCATCTCACGCAGTTGTCCTATACAACTGGATGATTTCCTCCATGTCCAAGCAAGTAGGATCTACAAACCTCTCCCCTTCTGATGGGTCTAATGACACAATGACCTTGTATTCTCCTGAATCAAATGTCATTTTTTGTGTATTTAAATTGATTATGGCCTGGTTATCAAACATCCAATCCAAGCCGAGCAATGTTGGATATGGTGTCGTGTCATCCACTATTTCAATCACTTCGAAGTCTGCTTTAGTGCGCACTCCATCCAGGTCTACTGTCACTCCTTTCAGTCTCTCAATTGGTAGAACTTTGTGTTGGTTTTCTAGTTTCAGTTGAATGGGTGAATATCCTAATGTGGTCTCTCCCATACATTGCCATGTCTTTTTCAGTAATACATTGACTTCGGATCCTAGATCCAGTATGATATCTCCCATGTCGAAATCTTCGATGTTGGAATTCAGCCTAATCTTCCTACTTGTTCTTCTCCTTGTATGTAGTTGATTGACTGTTTTTTGTTCTAGTTTTCCTTTTGTCTCTATGCTACATATTTCTAACATATTTTGCAATATTTTGACAGAGGATGGATCATTTAAAATTTTTACACATGATTGCAAAAAGCCTTTGATTGTACTTGCTTGTCCTAGGGGCTACATTTCTTTGTTATGATCCAACGATGGAGGCATTTTGTACTCTGGCACTTCGTTGCTATGTTGTGTGGTTGAATTCGACGCAGTGTCTTGATTCATAATTTATTTTCTGGATTTCTTCATTTTTTCCTTCTTGTTCTATGCGTCGAATTGCTTCCTTGGCTTGAAATTCTTCTTCACCCACTGATGTTGTATTGGCTCTTGTCAGATTGCATCATTTCTTGTTTTAGCTCGTCCACGCATAACTATGTTGATGTTTCTTCTGTTGTCCCTCGCTTCCGCTGAAATCAATTGAACATTTTGGTTGTTTTGATTCCTCTTTTCCTGGATCTTCCCTAATAGTGTAGAGCATTCTTTCATCTCATGATCTGATGCGTGACAATACATACAAGTCATTGGTGGAAGTGCACATTCTCTTGCATAGTGTCTTGGTTGTTGACAGTTGTGACATACCATTTGTCCTCTACCTCTTCCAAAGCCTCCTATTTCTAGTCCTCCGCCTATGTATCCAACTCGATCCCCTCACAGAACGTTATACTGAGGTGCCTGATTGTACTGTGCAGTATTGTACTCAGGTTGTGTTGTGTTGTACTATGGCTATGCAGTAGTATATGGTTGTTGCACAGTATTATACTGCGGCTGGACAATGTTGTATGGGGTTGGTACTTGGTTAAACTGAGGTGCGGCTTGCCCGGTCATCATTTTTGCCTGCACCCTGTATGCATCTGATGTCCTCTCTCTCATAAATTCCATAGTTCTACAGTCTTTGTCATCATGGCCTATTGATTTGCAAAAGTTGCAATATGAACTCTTTGGGACTATTTGGTATTTCTACATCATTAGGTGGTGATATGTATCATGACCCTGTTTCTTACATATTTCACACCATAGTCCTCCTTTTGGTAATGGATTTGGCATTCTTGCTACCATGTACTGCGTGAATGTTGGACATTCATTCTTATGGTGTCCTTTCATCCTGCATATGCTACACCAAACGACTTCCCGTTTGTCCTTACTTTTTTTCTGGTTTATATGGAATGTTAAGTTCTTCAAATCCTCCTTCAGCTCTTTGATGGATGGATCTATCTTCTGATATTGGTTTTCTTCCAGTTGCAGGGATGCCTGCAGAGCCTTTTCTTATCTCTGAAACTTCTGTTGTCGCAATGGATATTTCAAGTGTGGTAGTAGTGAGTTAACGAACAAGTGCCTATGTTGCATATCTGTCATGAGTTATTTCAACTTTCCTTTCAGTCGCTTGAATCTCTATTCAATCTCCCATACATATTCTCCTTGTTTCTGTCTAACTTCTATCATCTCGTTCATGTATTGGTCCTCTAAACTTGGCTTATGAAACTCATTTATCAGTAATTTCTTTATGTCCGTAATTGTTCTAGTTTTCCCTAGTAGATTGTTTGTGGCTAAAATCATATACCAATCCAGTGCACGATCCCTTAGTGTAATAATTAGCTATGCAAGTTTAGTGTCCTCGTCTGTGATCTATTTGGCTTCCCAGATCTTCTCACAGATAAATATATGCTTCTTTGGGTCCTCTGATGCTTCTCCTTTGAATTATGGTAACCTGATGGTGGGATCCTGTCCTGCCATCTTGAATGTTGAACTACTACCTCCGCCCAGAGTAGATACTTGACTAATGCTTCATGAACTGGCTTCTCCAGTTGGTGCTCCCTGTGTAGATGTACTTCCTGATGTCTTCCTTTTCTCGAAATTTATTTGTCTAAATGGTGGTGTTCTTTTTGGTGTGTTAGTCACACATGGGTTGATGGGTTCCACAATAAAATTAATATGGATAGGATTGTTGCCTTCTATTCCCACTCTTGGACCTCTCATCCTCCTCTCATATGTTGTGCGCAGGATTTCCTCAATCTTCTCCATAGCTTGAAGATCCTCTACCTCCTCTTCATCACTTTCCAATCCTTCCCTCGTAGCTACGACTCTCTTCTTAGTGTTCACCTTGTATTGGTACGGTACTCCACTGCGCATCTTTCTAGTTGTTTCCATGATCCACTTGATTTGGTTGTCGTCCATCGTGATTGGGTCCATGGGTTCCTCCTTATTTCCTTTATCCATTTATCCTTCCATTTCTCCTTTTGATGTCAGTGCTTCTTGCCTTCCCCCATGCACGTAGGGAAGTTTAGTTGTCTGACTCCATTGTCATTACACATTTGTTATAGAGAAATATATTAATAGAAGTATACAACGATCGAATATACCTTCCTCAATTCTCTCGTAGAAACTCTTTCTCCACTTCATTTTACGATTTCACAGTATCCACTGCAAATGCTGTTATGAAGCCTGCTATAATATTGTTAGGCCAAAAATCTATTGCGCGGGTGAATTTTTTATTCACTTGTTGTAACTGCTCAATCTGAATTGGGGTCCACTCTAACTGTTGGATCCGGTTTGTTGCGTGGTTATCCTTCAACCTCAAAATTCACTCCTACAATAAGTGTGGGAGATCACAGAAAAATGCTTCATGCAGATCAGTAAACACATACTTCTCAAGGTATTTGCGCGGTGTTATTTTAGGGTTTCTATTATCTTTCTATGAAAACTACAACTCCTTTGTCTTCAGCCAGCTCTCGATCTCTACTTTTTTTGGGATTCCATGGTCTCAACATCCCCTTCTAGTGGCACATTATTCTCACCTTTTTTTTGTCTTCTTCGGTATTCCTTTTGAACCACCTTCCACAGATCTTACCTTCTTTTAACAGATCCCATCTACTCGATCCTATACTGTTCCAATTGACAACGGAACCATTTTTTGGTTTTCTATCTGAGTTTATACCTTTAACATGATTGACCCAGGTTCAAGTCTATTGGGATTCCAACCAAGCCTTTAAAACTATTGTCCCTTCTGGTAAACTAGAAGACAATGCAATGCACAGAGTGCATTGTGCAGTCTCACTCGAGATATTCTTAATGGGTGACTACAATACTCATGTGTTTGCAGTCCAGGATTGAATAGAGATCTGAGAAATATATGTTGAGAGTTATATTTAACTTATTGAAGCAATATACTATCATTCCCAATTATTTATGTAATGTAATCAAATAATTAGCTCATTCATTCATCATGCTAACATATACTCATAAACAGTAAAAGAGACACAAGCATTCATCACATAACACAGGTTTTACCATGGTTCACCCCCTCCTGGGATACGTCCACAAAGATCTGGCTCTCATCTCTTATATTATGGCAGTTCAAAAACTACAACGTCGCGCGCTTTACAACTCATCCTCAGTCGGGTCGAGATCTATTGTGAGGCAAACTAGATCACACTAGGATCCTTAGCCTATGATCTAACCCTCGAGATATAACCTCTTGACCCTTCTGCAACTCAACAACTTACAAAATTAAGTCGCATTGCAGAGTATTACAAGCTAGTTATCAAAACAAGACTCCTTACTCCCATCGTCTCTTCAAAATCTCTAAACCCAATTTCCCCCCATCTAGACCTCTTATGTATATATATTTATACATTTCTGGCTCGTTAGCCATTACAATGTATTACAAAAACCCTAACCCTAATGTCGTTAGGTCTTCCATGCATGCACATGTGCTTCTATTCCTTCCAGTTGTCACTTTCCTGATGCATGCCTTTCTTCCCAAAATAGCCTTTCTTTCCGATTTGACCTGCTTCCAACAGTCCTCGAGATCATAGGAGATCGTATACTCATTTATTTCAGAAGGAAATGCATGTGGTTTATCAAGTCAAATCCATGAGGCAGGGTAATAAATCTAGAATTATTTTGGTCAAGGTCATCGTGAACTTCATTTTAGCATAGGAATTTGGGTGGAGTGGGAGCACATGATAGAGAGGTGTGGTCCCCCGTAAACATGTAGATGTTATAGCAATATTTTCCTCTCCCTATAAAATCTTGCACAGAGGGCCTTTTTCCATTTCCCTATGCAGACTTATCATCCCTGTTTGATAAATCTAGAGCTAAAAATATAATTTTTTCCACATGTACGCACCTTGCCTACTATACAACATGCGTATACACAAGCTGCTCCACTACAACCCGCATACATTGAGATTTGTGAAAAAAAATGAAAATTAAATGTCGGGTTTACATGTCACGATAGGATATATATGATCCTTTTCCTTCCATATACTGGAAACATTCCGACTTGGCCCTTCAGTTCCATTTGAAGGCTATAAATGGGTCAATTCCGAGTTGTGGAAAGAAGGAGAAATAATTCAACTTTGAGACCAAAGTTACTCTGGAGAAATTATTACTTCATATTGAGTCTGCATCCCTTTTTCCTTTAAGTATGAACATAGTGTTCAACACCCAAGCTCTTCCCTTATTGATGGAGAACCTCATTGTCTCCCTTCTATGAGCTTGCCTTTGGTGGAGGATTGAAGTGGTGGAGGCCCAGCTGGAAGGAACTTAGTTTCTCGGTTCCGAGCCGTGTCGACATGGAAGTCTGTAATGTGTTCACTTCTACTGATCATTTATTAATAGAAATACTCCTTTCCCGTCCAATTGATATCTTGCGAATATATGAGTTATTATCCATGGGCATATTTGTTTTGTATATTAATGGATTATGCTATCTAATGTGCTAACCTTTTATATTATCACTATATGATTGCTCTTATTGTTTGTTTAGAACTTGTTGCAGGTATAAAGCTTTGGGTCAAAGTGCTCAAAGGTGGACATCATCGAACATCTAGATGAGGTTGGCCTCTTTATTATCTCGCTTGCACATTGGTTTATATAACATGTTTTTGGGATAGAGTTGATTTTTGCAGTCATATCCGTCTATTGTGGTTTACCCTAGCCATAGATATTTTCCCCTTCCTAACAGAATTGGTGACCATACTGAGGATTGAACCCAGAATCTATGATAGTCATCTAGGGCAATGACCTGTCACTGCCACCAGTAGAAGAAATCCTCGTTGTAGGGTGTCAACACCCTACGTCCCCCCTGTCGCCTCATTACCTTGGTCCACCATGCCATGGCTGGATCGCGAGGTCCTCTAGGAAGAATCTCGACTTTAGGTCCCAGACTTGGAACCCGCTCGAAAAAGAAACTGCATAGAATAGAGGCAAACCCAAAATTTCTCTTACTTCTCTGTTTGCACTCTGTCAACTGACTCTTCATATTTTCAGTAGTGAGGTACACCATTCATATATTGTGGGTCACATAAAATGCACTGCATAGAACATGAGTGGCCTCGATGCCTGGTGCAATGAGGTCGAACCTGTGATCTTGGTCAACACAAGGAAAATAATCTTTAGGATGAGATTGTTTATTGCCCGGATAGGGAGTTGAATCCCTACCTTAGGAGTCCCTGCTACACAATGGTCATTAATGTACTCCTCTATTTTCATTTCTCTCCCTATCCCTCATGATTTTAGGTTCACAAACTCTCCCCGACATGATAGACCAGTCAAAAAGTAAATGTCCTCTACTTCAATTCTCAATGGATACCCATCGAGGTTGAATCTTTCACTCTCAGGGTCCTAGTAACCCATAAGCAGCTCGAGAAACCTCACCTGGGCTCTCATTCCTTTGAGTGCCCAAAATTTATATAAGCCACATATATTTAAGGCCATTTGGGCCCCCGGATCGCGATCTATAACAACATCGACCTCCTCATGCTCTCTTTCCCTCCATTCAAGATCCATCCTTCCAAGGAAAAATGAAAAATAGAGTTAGAATCCTTATAATTCGGTGTTTGTGTGCTTGTACCTAAGCTACTTAGCTTACAGTCACGTATAGGGTTTTCTATACGTGTCCTGCAGTTTACACAGGCGGATATAGCTCATCGTATAGGCGACCTGATTGAAGACAAACCGCGTACACTGAAATTCACATGTTGCGCCCTCAATAACTAAAAACTTGGAACCCAATTAAAAATTCTAATCCAATGAAATTGAAGATGAAGGGAAGTATGTTTACCTGATCTAGATGGTTCGTGATTTCGTTTCTTGATGCTCCTGCAATCGTCGTTTGAATATCAGAGGTATTTTGGTCCAATTTGCACTATTTAGGTGAAAAATCAAAATGGTTTAGTAATTTTTTATTTTGTTACTATTTTTACCCAATGTTTATAGTTTTAAGCCATTTTTTCACCTAATGGACTAATACAAAGGTAGATTGAGTTGGTTTTTGCAGTTTTAACCCGGGATTCTTGCGGATTTCAACGTTATGTTGGTTGTTCATCACCATGGGTAGGTATTTTCACTGCCCAACATATAGGATAGGTCTACGCTCCATCATGCATTTTCGCATTATCCTATATCTGTCACTTGTTATGCCTTAGGTATGAACCCATTTGTTGTGTCACATAACCTTCCATCTACTATAAGTAGTGTTGTTATCAAGTGGTAGAAACTTACCATACATGGGTGTCCTAGTTAGATCCTCTATTTCATTTGGTTCCCATGACGAGATTTTTCCCTTAGGACCGGGAGTTCCTTATAGCTAATACATGACCTTATGCCGAGCCTCATTTCTCACTCATAAATATGTTGCTTCATCCCCTGAGGAATCCCAAACGAGTTTAATTTAAGCTCTTTTCCAACTCATCTTTAAAAAGAGAAAAGATTATCGAGTGATTTGTCCCTTTCACAGTCGTTAAATTGGACTTGAAAGGACGTGAGTCTTAGTTAAAGCTCATTTCTGACTCATTTTCAAAAAGAGAAAAGATTGCCGAGTGAACTTGTCTCTTTCACACTCGTAAATCGGATTTGAAAAGACGTCTATTTGGCACAATTTTATCTCTTTTTCACACCAAGTAGACTATAAGACATAAAAAAGGACATTTTTTGGCGTCAAGTTGTGATTGCATCTCATGCCCTTGCTTGCAGTATTGAGCCTATAGCTGATTCTCGCTTTGTGTTATAAACCATTTGCCTCAACAGTTTTTTTTCATCCTCAACCAACCAAAGCCTTCTTTATATCCTTTGCAATTTGACACCCTATACCGAGGAGGAAACATTCCCTCGAGTGTCCATCTCTCGCATTGAGCATAGGTATGTTCCACTGTTGGAACTAGTTTTTCTTAATTGCAACACTTGTTTCCTCCTCTGTATCATAACATTCATTTGTTTATGGAAAAAAAAAAGAAGGGAAAGAAGGGAGTATTATCTTATATTGTCAGTATTTGTGTTGCCTTTGAATAGAGCACAAAGTTACAGCCTGAGTGGGCCTAATGGTTAAGAACATGTGTTTTCTCTTAAGAGGTCACATGTTCAAATCCAGAGGGGGGTAGGGTATGTAGAGCTTCGTAGACTTTACTATTCAAATCATTGGGCGGAGGGGGCCCCTTTTCCCACAAACAAGGGGGTCTCATACACCAATTTGGTGTGCTGGCTTGGTCGTGACCTTAAAAATAGATTATTATTATTATTATTATTATTGAGTTCATTTATCATAATAATTTTGGGATTAGCATGGCCTTAGGAAGCTGAGATCGTTACAGAGTCTTCTCTATCAACTGGTTACTCTTCCAGTCCCTATAGAGAATTTCATTGATGACTCCTGCATCTCATGGTTTCATCATTGAGTCTATGTTGTCGGAGTCTTCCATATGTCTCATGCTCTTGTTCAAAGGAATTCTATCAACCTGTGTCGGCCACTCCTTAGAACTCTTGACTTTTCATGTCGGCCATACTCTCATCTTTTCTCATAATCACATAATACTATGGTCCTATCATGCACCTTGGCCCTAATTTCATCATTGGTAGGTAACCTTGAACCTAGCAGTCGACATTTCATCATTGGTCGTTGACTAGGTGGTTTCCCTTGTGTTCGAAGGCAAGACATCTATTCCCACATTGGGATTTGTGTAGTGTCTTGGATTCCATTATCCTTATTGGTGGTGTTCTCACCTTTGTCAGTAGTTTTCATCATTGGCATCTATTCAGAGGGTCTTTTTCGTGTACCTCTTGCACTTGGAACACGCAAAAGACTCACAAGGTCGTTGGTTCATGAACATGTTCTTCGTCTGGTTTCCACCAAATCATGAAGCTCTTTCTTTGTACCTCATGCTAAATGATGAGAGATGCCTTAATGCTCTCCTTTGAGCAGGTCTCCTTCCATCGAATTCAACCCATTTATTATGGAAAAAATACCTAGATTCTTATGAGTACCTTGGGGCTTGCAGTCATTAGTGGCAGGCTCTCTCGCCATCAACAGTTGGGAATACATCAATCTCTCCTGATCGATGAATTCTTCAGGTGTTCGACACCAACTCCTTTATTCAAACTTGTAAGAATGCACTCGGTGCCTTTATACCTACTTTCATTATCAGTAGGTTGTCTCGCATTTGTTAACGATATACCTCAATGATCGGTAATCAAACAATGTCTCATTGTGTTCGAACTCAACTCCTTTATTCACATGATGTAGACTTGCACCTTTGGCGGATTGTGTTGAAGACTTGAAGAGTCAATGAAGACATCACTATGTCGCAAAAACTTTCCTAATTTGTTGCTTCCTTTTCATTAGACCAATACCTATATGATTTCAGTGATCATGGGAGATCAGATTATACTCCATGGTATATAGATATCTTCAGATTGGTTTTGAGACTAGCTCTTGTTGGAGAATAAAACTAACTTACATTAGTTTATACCTAGCTTAGACTCCTAGATCTTGGTTAATACATTAATTTACACTTTATTTCACATAATTTGGCCACATAGAGAAGAAGGGTGCCTCATCCCTAGATTTTAGGGAAAACTACTAATTTTAGATCAAGACTCAACCCCCGGTTCTTGATTTTCTCGATTTATTCTTGATTTTCTTGATTTATTCATGATTTATTCCAACTCTCCCATGTAAAAACTCATCTATTATTGGGGAATGCGCACCTCCTCTTTGAGTGAGAGATTTATTCCTTAATTAATGTTTTTTGTCGTTACTATTATTAGTAACTACTATTTCGGGTTAGTTAAGTGAGTTGGAACTGCTTCTCTTGTCAGTTAAGTGAGATTAAGTGAGATAATGCGCATCACTTGACTCTAGTGGAAATTAATGAGCGTGTGACATGTATATTTAGTGGTCTAGGTCGAACTATGTGGTCTCCCTTAGCTTATGACACCTATTTTAGCTATTTCTAGCTTTTTTCGACTAGAATTTCTATGTTGGCAATTCTATATATTCACCTCCTCTCTCATTTTTGAGGACGATTGCTCATGTATATTCATTTTTTATTAATATAATTCTCTTATTTATTGATCAAAAAATTTCTCTCATCTCTTTAATATCAGCAAATTGTTTGTGTTCAATTTAACTAGAATTCTAGATCTATCGGGGTTTCTGCAGGAATTCTACATGGTATCAAAGCTAGATTGAATCTAGTGGATTGTACATGGTTTTATTTGCATGTATAGATCATCAAAAGGTGAATAAAGAAGCAATGGATCATCTCTCTCATCCCACAAAACTCATTCTAAATCCTTTCAATTACTTCGAATGGAAGACATAGATCTCTCTGCTCCTCCGAAGCAAAGGGCTTTACCAGGTAACAATGGGAATGGAGAAAGAACCAACTGATGCAGTGGAGAAGATAAAGTATTTCAATAAATTAGATGAAGAAATTGGGATGATATGCTTATCAATTTCCATAGATATCCTCTTTCATGTCAGTGGAGCCACTACTCCCGATGTGGTCTGGACCACATTGGAAGGACTATTCGGCAAGCAGGATGCAATGAGAGTGCATCAACTGGAGAATGAACTCATATCCATAAGTCCAATTCATTTTAGAAACCTGCAAGAATTATTCGCCAAGTTCAAATCCCTCCTCGTTGAACTTAATGCACGTGGAGTCACGAAAGGGGAAGAACAACTCATCCTTTCAATTCTCTCGAAACTAGGCCCTGAATATTCTGTATTTTTGTCATCTTTTCAAGCATCTAAATTGACTCAGGAAAAATGGAAAATGCCTCCATTGAATGGTTTCATTGCAGCATTGACTCAAGAGAAAGCTAAGTTATTCCAAATGGGTTCCATCAAGCGTTCCAAGAAACAAGCACTTGTAGCTATTGATGCTCCAAAGAGCAGTGGAAAAGACAAGGAAAAAGGAACAGGTAAATTTCCTGAATCGAAGAAGGAGAGATTCACACAATCTTCAGATAACTCTTTTGAGCCTAAGGGTAAGAAAAAGAAGAAGGAAATAACAATTTACATCTAATGTTCCAAATTTTTTCATCCCAAAGAAAATTGCATGAGGAAGACTATCGATGAGATGGCTAAGCAATTGCAGCAGCACGGTACCCGAAAATGCAAAGAAGAAAGATGATAATAGAATGGGAGGGAGAGCACGAGATGGTCATGATTTAACGGCTGTAACATCCACTCCATCAACTTGGATCCTTGATTTAGGTGCATCGGTCCATATGGCTGCATCAAAAGATGAATTTTCCTCCATCGAAGAAAGCACCAGATCCCCAATTTACTTGGGATATGCCACACCCGCAAAGGTGTGCGGAGAAGGAATTGTTGATCTTGAAGGGGGATTCTTAAAAAATGTGCTTCATGTACCCTCGTTGTCCAAAAATATTCTCTCGATATATCATATCACTCATTCCAGCTCTGGAAGGAAGGTGGAGTTCACTCCGGACTCCGTAGTGATTATCGACATTTCCACAGGCTCACAACTTGCACATGGAATTGCAGATCATGGTTCTCGTTTGTATTTCTTCTCCCACTTTGTTCCTAAATTTTTAGCACTGTATTTCTGTCACATTCTAATGATATCACCAGGTTATGGCATGAAATATTTGTCCATCTAAACTATAAGTACTTGCATCAACTCAGCAAGGAAAACATGGTAGAAGGATTGCCAACTATTAAATTCACAAGCAGTGTATGTCAAGGATGCATTCTTGGCAAGCATACAGAGAAAAAGTTTGACAAAGGGAAGGCACAGAGAGATTCTTAACCTCTTGGGATGATTCATAGTGACATTACGGGCCCATTCCCACAACCTTCAATCAGTATACAACTACAACACACAGTGCCATATACACCACAGCAGGACGGTGTTGCAGAGAGGAAAAATCGGTTCTTAAAAGAGATGGAAAATTGTATGCTACAATCGAAATCATTAGCTCCCAAGATATGGGATGAAGATATTAATTGTGCAACATACATTCAGAACTGATTTCCTCACAAATAACTCAAAGGCACCACTCCTTTTGAATGTTGAACCGGTAAGAAACCGAACCTGTCGCACTTTTGTATTTTTGGTTCACGAGCATGGGCTCACATTCCGACAGATAAGAGGAAGGATTTGGAGCCTCAAAGTGTTGAATGAATACTTGTTGGATATCCTGAAGGTTTCAAAGGATATAGATTGCTGGACTCTCACACTGAAAATTTCATTCTAGCTCGAAGTGTGAAGTTTGAAGAAGAATCACTGCATGATTTTTTAGAACACCTTGTCAAGAAACCGCTTGTTGTCACTGATAAGGAGGAGTCAAAAACTTCTTCAAGAAATTCAGAACAGCCATCAGAGAATCCTTTTAGGTCTGATATAGAGGATGAGGAGCAGGTCATGGCTGCTCCAACTCAATTGCCAACTTGGGCAGAGAAAACTCTGCAAGATGCGGGTGAACTAGTCGGTGATCCTGCGGATACAAGAAGGACTAGATCATAGTTTTTTAGGGATCCTCAAGCCCTAGCTGCCACATAACCTTTTCTGCCCATAAATTTCTATATTTCACTTGGTTCATATCCAAAGTCACACTTTGAGGTTGCATACATCTTCACCAAGTCCTTCACTGAAAAGAAATTTTCAGAATTGAGAGCTATGCTTGGAGTGGTGGAGACAACTAAGTAGGTCACTTTTGGCCACTCAACATTTTTTTCCTCTTTTGAGGGGGGGTTTTTCTCCACGAGGTTTTCCCTCTTTCCTATTTTCATGAGGAATTATTTTATGTAATGAGTACCTAAAATGGCCAAGTTGTCGGGACTCAAATTTTTTGTCATTACAATTAGGCTTAAGGGCGGGTGTTGGAGAATAACCCTAACTTACATTAGTTTATACCTAGATTAGACTCCTAGATCTTGTTTAATACATTGATTTACACTTTATTTCACCTAATTTGGCCACATAGAGAAGAAGGGAGCCTCATCCCTACATTTTAGGGAAAACTGCTAATTTTAGATCAAGACTCAACCCCCGGTTCTTGATTTTCTCGATTTATTCTTGATTTTCTTGATTTATTCATGATTTATTCCAACTCCCCCATGAAAAAAATCATCTATTATTGGGGAATGCACACCTCCTCTTTGAGTGAGAGATTTATTCCTTAATTAATGTTTTTTTCCGTTACTATTATTAGTAACTACTATTTTGGGTCAGTTAAGTGAGTTGGAACTGCTTCTCTTGTCAGTTAAGTGAGATTAAGTGAGATCATGCACATCAATTGAATCTAGTGGACATTAATGAGTGTGTGACATGTATCTTTAGTGGTCTAGGTCGAACTATGTGGTCTCCCTTAGCTTATGACACCTATTTTAGCTATTTCTAGCTTTTTTGACTAGAATTTCTATGTTGGAAATTCTATATATTCACCTCCTCTCTCCTTTTTGAGGACGGTTGCTCATGTATATTCAATTTTGATTAATATAATTCTTTGATTTATGGAGAAAAAAATTTCTCTCCTCTCTTGAATATCAACAAATTGTTTGTGTTCAATTTAACTAGAATTCTAGATCTATCGGGGTTTCTGCAGGAATTCTACAGCTCTAATGGGCCTTGTTCGTGACTATGACAATTTTTGGCATGTAACCGCATTTTTATTTGGCTATTCATGGCCACAAACACTTGTTTGGTATATTTTTCACATTGATTTGCAGTGCAATTTTATTGGCAACGATGTATGCAAAGTCAGTACAAAATGTAATGAGCAACGAGTTCGTCCAGTTGGTCCCCTACCACTCCACTTCCGGGTTGTTTATAATGTATTTTGGCCATCGTAGATACTCCTATGATCTCACACATTAAGGGGCATCTGTTATAGAAAGATTTTCCTCTCCCTATGCAATCTTGCACATAGGGCCTTTTTCCATTTCCCTATGCAGACTTATCATCCTTGTTTAATAAATCCATAGCTAAAAATACAACTTTTTCCACATGTACTCACCTTTCCTACTATACAACATGCGTATACGCAGGCTGCTCCACTACAACCAGCGTACATCGAGATATGTTCCAAAAAATGAAAATTAAATGTCGGGTTTCCATGTCATGATAGGAGATCTATGATCCTTGGCCTTCCATATACTGGAATGTTCTTAATTGGCCCTTCAGTTCCATTTGAAGGCTATAAATGGGCCAATTTTGAGCTATGGAAAGAAGGACAAAGAATTCAACTTTGAGAGAAAAGTTACTCTAGAGAAATTAGTACTTCATATTGAGTCTGCATCCCTTTTTCCTTTAAGTCTGAACACAGTGTTTAGCCCCCAATATCTTCCCTTATTGATGGACAACCTCATTGTCTCCCTTCTATGAGATTGCCTTTGGTGGAGTCCCAACTGGAAGGAACTTAGTTTCTCGGTTCCGAACCATGCTGACACGAAAGTCTGTAATGTTTTCACTTCTGTTGATAATTTATTAATAGAAATACTCCTTTCCCAGCCAATTGATATCTTATGAATATATGAGTTATTATCCATGGGCATATTTGTTCTGTATATTAATGGATTATGCTATCTAATGTGCTCACCTTTTATATTATCACTATGTGCTTTCTCTGCTTGTTTGTTGAGAACTTGTTGCAGGTATAAAGCTTTGGGTCAAAGTGCTCAACGATGGACATCATCGAACATCTAGACGAGGTAGGCCTCTTTCTTATCTCACTTGCACATTGGTTTATATAGCATGTTTTTGGGATAGAGTTGATTTCTATAGTCATATCCGTCTATTGTGGTTTACCCTAGCCATCGAGAGTTTTTTCCTTGTAACAGTAGACTCAATGAAGGGGGGTGTATGGATTGATAGCGGTAATATTTAACAACATGCATGGGAGGTTGGAAATTTGGGATTGATTTGGTGCTGCACTATAGGTAATTTGGTCATAAAATTTATCTGGAACTTGATTCTCATGTGTTGTAACCCAAAAACAATTCGTTGTCATAGCCCCAAATTTTGATCTCGAAATTTAATCATGTCTTTGATTTCTCATAAAATTGTCTTAACCATCTACTTATCCTTGCAATTTATATTCTAATGAGCATCCTAAGTACCATCATAACCTTAAACTATTTGAATCTTGTGAAAAATTCCCATACCCATGTTGGATTACTAAGAGAGGGGTTGAATCAATAATAGAGAGTTTTAATCTTTTTAACCACACTATATAAGTGGTTTTTAGGTTTATTATCAATATACCATTATCATTCAACAAGTCTAGAGTAAATAAACGATGAAAAATGAGCAATCATTCACATACACAATACACTAGTATTTTTATGTGGAAACCTAATGCAGGAGAAAAACAAGGAATGATTTTTCTTATATGTCTTTAAGAATTACATTCATTGGAAGAACCGACTTCCTTTGTTCTCCATCTGCAATTGGAAGGAGGCTCTGACCCCCTATATTTTCAGGCTACAACCTGAGGGAAGCTCCAACTCCCCAATTATTTGGCTACAACCAGAAGGAGGCTACAAACCCTATTGTTCTCCGACTACAATCGAAAGGTGGTTAAAAACACCTGTCCTTGCCCAATCTCGTCACCCTGAAATACAAGTGAAATGATGAAACCACTGCCACATTGTCACTATGAGATATACCATTGTAAACCTGTACCAATATGTGCCAACAACTTGTAAAAAATCTATATCAATATTATGTGATCAACCTGTACCTGTAACCTTCATGTACCAACAAAAACCAATAGGTACATGACATATTTGTGATGCATCTCGCATATGTACGTGGCCTATATTTAGTGCAACCTACATATGTATGTGGCATGTCTATACTACATCCTATGTACGCCTTCTGAAAACTAGGGTTTTCACCTTCCTGAAAAACTATGACCCTTTGTTGCCTCTATCACATCAACTTGCAACTTGACATTGTGTCCAAACTGTAGTTGTGTCCTATGCATACATCCTCATACATATCCCTTAACCAAGTGCATCTATATCTCTCTAGTCATGTGCCATACATGTGTGTATAATCATGAACAATTGTAATAACCCTCACATGGACTAGACATCAAACCATTGTTGTTATTCAACCTCAAACTAAACCAACAACTTCTCAACCACTTCACAACTACAAGCTCTCAACCATGTACCACAAAAATACTTAACCACATGCCAATAAATACAAGATGTGTCGAGATGTACCAATGATAGATATCAAATATACCAGTATTGTATTTATGTAGATTTGACTTATACATTAAGTTCCATACGACCAATATAGCCTCTCTAGGGAAAATATTCAAAATCCCATAACCATTTCTCATGTAGACAACAAAATCCAATTACTCATAGAAATAATACATACCTTTTGAACTTATACATATATTTTTTGTACCTGGTCATTGTAGACCTTCCTGGGAGCTTGTTGACCAAACTTTGGTCACCTATATGTTCTCTCTCCTGGAATAATAATAAAAACTGATATTGGAAGATGAAGATTTTTGAACTTTTATATGTTCATTGCATAGCCCTCGATATCATATTCACCATGCATTTCACGGAATCAAAATCGGAGTCTCCATGACCAAGATACACATACTTCGGCCCAAAAGTCCAATGGAGGTATTATAAGAAGAAATATGAAAAATGTTCTAAGTGACATGTTCTCTCCTCTCCTTTCCCTTCGTCTCTATTCATTCTCTCATTTTATACTTAGTCATTTTTCTCATTGTCTAATTACTTTCATATTATCCTTATCATTTTCCACGCTTTGGCAGTTTTCTTTATTCATTTCCACGTTCACATTCATTTTTCTTTTCCTTTATTTTCCCATTTCTTTATTTTCCTTTCCATTTCCATTATCCCATTTGTCCATTTATTTCCTTTCCCCTTTTTCCTTTCCCAAATTTCATGTCGTTCCTTTATTTCCCATATATTTCTTTTTTATTTTTCATATTTTCCATAATTGGCGTGACCCATTATACACTTTCTAGACTTAGTCTTATTTACTATGGCTTACCGTGGGTTCACGGGTTGGTTATATTTCCTAAGAGTATGTTTTATATTTGCTACCCTCATAATGCACTTTGAATTCTGCCACTTTCATAATGCACACAAATATTTTTACTACTCTTTACTATGTAAATCCTCCAACACTTAGCCAAATATACGAGTTATCGTGGGTTCACGGGTTGGTGATATAATATTTCTTTCATATATCATCTGCAAGTCATTCACGTAAGCCCGCAAACCCGCCATATTATTTTAATAATATTTTTCCTATCCTAAGTTCTATGAGGAACATCTCTAAGTGACATGTAGCACTCTATTAACCAATGAGATACATCCACATGGCGGTTAATGGATGGTGCCACATGGCAACTAATTAATGGAGACACGTGGAAGCATACAAAAAGTGACACATGGCAGGATTTTATTGAATGACATATGGAAAATTCTTATGGGTAGATTGTTGGCCTACCGAGTGATGACATGTGACAAGATTTGGTTGGGTGACTCATTATTTCTGATTGGGAAGATTGGTGGTTGACTGGGCATACAAAATTATTATTATATTCAACAATTTTTCAAGGTTCGAATCCTTGAAGCTCCATAGTTCCTTCTCTTCTTGTGTTTCTTGCTAAGTGTATCAAACACTTAGTTTTATATATCATGAAGAATCTAATATCCCAATGCATGTGGGATAGACTTTCAAACCAAAAAGGTCGAATTTTATGAAGGGAAGCATGAAATTCATCCAAGGGCCCACATTTGCCCATCAAATTTGATCGACGGTGGTTGATTGTTGATCTTGCGAAGGCCATAAATTGAGCTCCAGGTGTCAGAATCAGGAAAAATTTATATTGTTGGAAAGGTATTTCAGCGTAGAAGATGGTGGTATATGTTTCAAGTGTTGAAAGTTGATACTTTTTTCTCAGAAATTAAAATATCAGTCAACTACATTTTTTTGGGCTTGCGTGACAACTCAACTTCACAAGCTCATATCTTGAGATTCGGGCGGTGGATTTGGGAAAAATTTGTATCATTGGAAATTTGAGATGATGAAGAAAATGTCAGAAGTGGTTTACATCGTTAAAAAATTGGTTTTCACTTCCAGAAAATTAAATTACAGTCATCCTATTTTAATGGGAAATTATTTAAATTGTGAAATTAAAAGTTTATTTAAAAACTTTTATTAAAAATGGAAAGAAACAGTTGAGCGACCATCATAGTAAGTTTACGTTGATCACATCCTTCTTTCCTTACCAAGTCCTTCATCCAGTTATTCCACCTCTTTAACTAGAGAGGTTTAACTGAAGACTGATAACTCCTTTTTTTTTCTTACTAGGTCTTGTTGATCCCTCTACTGCCCATCGTATTCTTTCTAAAAGATTATTTCTTGTATTTATTTGCTTTATGTTCTGCGGGAGTCCCAATCCCAGTCTTTAAGACAAACACATTTACAATTTCAAGAATATGTAATAAACTATATATTTTTGTAAATTTCAAGAGAACTACTTCGGGAACAATCTCAACTATGCTTTGTATCCTTGTTTTCATAATATAAAGTATCTGAGGTTGATCTATCGTTATCTTTATTTGAGTTTCTCATGTATCCACTATGTTAAAGTTCTCTTGTGCATGCAGATCATCTTCTTTTTATTTTTATGTGATTAGAAATCTTTATCTTAAACTATGATGGATGTGAGGAAATTTTGTTTATTTGCTTTAAATGTGTGATCCCTGGTCCTTTCTTGGGAACTTTCTTTAAAAGAACACAATTTTTTTTTCCTTTTACTTCATTGTAATTTTTTTGTTTCTTTGAATTACTATAAAAGACTTCTGTCAAGTCCCACATTCTAAATATTTTAAAAATCTCAAGAAAATCGAAAGAGAAGTACCACCTCTATAAAAAAGCAGTGGGATTTACATCCTCGTGAGGTTTTCGTTTCGATCCTAACAGATTCAAGTGTCAACATTTTTGGCGACCATATTGGGGACGATTTATTTTCAAGATATTTGAGGAACCATAAATCTCCATGGCTCAAAGTTTTGAGAAGAAGATTAAGGAAAATTGTTTCTTATTGTAAGCATGGCTCACCTTTTTTGTAATATCAAAAAGAAACGAGAAGCACCAAATATGAGGGAGAATGAACTCCCTGGAAAAATTGAAAATGAAGGGTTTCATTCATGTCATAATGCTTCTTTACATTCTTCATCAGGCCCATCAATGGATTTGCAAGATTTGAAAAAAGGGAGAAATACTCAAAGAAGGAGGTGATTTCATAATACCCCTTTAAATCTACCAGAAATAGACTTTCAAATGCCCAATATTCCTGTTGAAATTTTTTCTACATTCTTTGGGGATGCTTCAGAAGATGCAAAGAAACACTTGATTAATTTTAAAGGTACATGTTATGATTTCAATCTCACTAAAGATAATGTTACATGTAGATTATTCTTACAAACTCTACGAGAGGATGCTCTTGAATGGTATAGTTCATTAATGTCTTTTTCCATTACTAGTTGGGATGTGTTAGAAGGTTCATTTGCATAAAATTTTATCCCAAAGGTTCATTCATATGTTTTTGTTGAGGTTTTAAATGTTGATTCTCACCCACCCTCTCCCACATGGACATAAAAGGATGAAACCAATGATTAAAAAAAAGGATATCATGAAACAGTACAAGACTTTTTTGAATCAAATCGTGTTGCTAAGAATGAAGGAAAGAATTACAAAGACCAAGAAAATCATATCAACATCTCATATACTCCATATGAGGAAGAAATTAAAGAGTCTCCACCAAATATGCAAGAAGAATTCGGCCAAAATAAAGAAGAATTGGTGGAAGAAAACAATTTTGAGGATAAAGAAGATAGTCATTACATAAAAGAAGAACATTGCCAAGACATCGCCAATGAAACAATAATATTGAATGTGGAAAAAGAAGAAAATTTTAGTCTCCTATATACTCCATATGAATACATTTCAAACAACAAATTTGAAAATGAAATTGAGGAGCCTCCACCAAATACATAACAAGATTCTAGCCTTGTGATGGATGATGAAACATCACAAGAAAACTTGCAGAAAGAAGAATTGATGGAAGAAATGAATCTTGAGAAGAATCATGAGCAAGATCACCCTTAAAAGAAAGAAAAGTTTTTTCAAGAGATTTTTTATGAATCAAGAACCTTGGAAGTGGTTGGAAATAAGGAAAATGATGAATGCATTCTTATGTTGAAAACTCCTCAACCAATCAAAGACAATAGTATTCTTGAGCAGCCAAGAATTGACTTTATTGAACTGTGGTTCGAAAGTATTGTCATCCCGCCAATGCAAACAAGTCTTATGCACACATTGTTCGATCCCATTGTGGTATATTTTGGGCATGCTCTTGATTTATTGGTAGCAACCCCAATAATTTTCTTACTGTTGGAGCCCATTTCACAAGTCAATGGGATTCTCGAACGACTCCATTGGAAATCTTCCTATACCTAAAGTCCCCTTTATTTCAAGTAAGTTAGGGTAGGTAGAATATGTAATATATATTTTGTTTCTTCAATTCGGTTTTGCACAATAAGGCAGTCAAACTTGAAGGTAAATCCATGAAATAAGAATAATTGCAAGAATTGAATTTGAAGATGACTCCACAGCCCAATGGAGAAGGTAGTCGGTCTTGAGATTTTGGGGTTCTCAACAACCCATAGGGGGTCACTGTCCCGCAGTTGGAGCCAGTTGTTGACCAAAATTTGGTCACCTATATGTTCCCGCTCCTGGAATAATAATAAAAATATGATATTGGAAGATGAAGATTTTTGAACTATTATATGTTCATTGCATAGCACTCGGTATCATATTCTCCATGTATTTCACATAATCAAAATCGGAGTCTCCATGACCAAGATACGCATACTTCAGCCCAGAAGTCCAATGGAGGTATTACAAGAAGAAATATGAAAAATGTTCTAAGTGACATGTTCTCTTCTCTCTTTTCCCTTCACCTCTATTCATTCTCTCATTTTATACTTAGTCATTTTTCCCATTGTCTCACTACTTTCATATTCCCCTTACCATTTTCCACACTTAGCCATTTTTTCTTATTCCTTTCCATGTTCACATTCAATTTCCTTTTCCTCTATTTTCTCATTGCTTTATTTTCCTTTCCATTTTCATTATCCCATTTTTCCATTTATTTCCTTTCCCAAATTTCACGTCATTCCTTTATTTCCCATATATTTCTTTTTCATTTTTCATATTTTCCATATTTCTTTCCATATTTCCCGTGACCCATTATACACTTTCCAGAATTATTCTTATTTACTATGTCTTACTGCGAGTTCGTGGGTTGGTGATATTTCCTAAGAGTATGTTATATCTTCGCTACCCTCACAATGCACTTTGACTTCCGCCACCTTCATAATGCACATAAATCTTTTTACTACTCTTTACTATGTAACTCCTCCAACACTTAGCCAACACTTACCTCTCCTCTCCACTTCACCTACACTTATAATTTTTCACACTCATTTCTTACTATATATTACCGTGGGTGACTTGCTCACCTACCTCTGCATTCACAAAAGCCTGCAAACCCACCATATTATTTTAATAATATTTTTCTTATCCTAAGTTCTAAGAGGAACATATCCATGTGACACATGGCACTCTATTAACCAATGAGATACATTCACATGGGAATTAATGGATGGTGCCACATGGCAAATAATTAATGGAGACACGTGGCAACATACAAAAAGTGACACATGGTGTGATTTTATTGGATGACGTGTGGCAGATTCTTATGCGAATATTGTTGGCCTACCAAGTGATGACATGTGGAAAAATTTGGATGGGTGACTCATTATTGTTGACTGGGCAGATTGGTGGTTGACTGGGCATACAAAATTATTATTATATTCAACAATTTTCCAAGGGTTGAATCCTCCAAGCTCCATAGTTCCTTCTCTTCTTGTGTTTCTTGGTAAGTGTATGAAACACTTAGTTTTATATATCATGAAGAATCTAATATCCCAATGCATGTGGGATAGACTTTCAAACCAAAAAGTTGAATTTTATGAAAGGAAGCATGAAATTCATCCAAGGGCCCACATTTGCCCATCAATTTTGATCGATGGTGGTTGAGTGTTGATCTTGCGAAGGCCATAACTTGAGCTCCGAGTGTCGGAATCGCGCAAAATTTATACCGTTGGAAAGGTATTTCAATGTAGAAGATGGTGGTACAGGTTTTAAGTGCTGAAAGTTGACACATTTTTCTAATAAATTAAAATATCAGTCAGTTTCATTTTGTTTGGGCCTGCGTGACAACTCGAATTCACAAGCTCGTATCTTGAGATTCGGGCGGAGGATTTATGAAACATTTATATCGTTGGAAATTTGAGACGATGAAGAGCACGTTAGAAGTGGTTTACATGGTTAAAAATGTGGTTTTCACTTCAAGAAAATTAAATTAAAGTCGTCCTATTTTAATGGGAAATTATTTAAATTGTGAAAATAAAAGTTTATTTAAAAACTTTTATTAAAAAGGGAAAGAAATAGTTTAGACGGTTCTTATAACCATCAAAGAAGACAATAAAAGAATAGCAGCAAGCAAGTGAAAAAAAAAAACAGAAGAGTGACTATCATAATAAGTTTACACTGATCACATCCTTCTTTTCTTTATCAAGTCCTTCATCTAGTTATTCCACCTCTTTCACTAGTAAGGTTTAACTGAAGACTGATAACTCATTTTTTATTCTTACCAGGTCTTTTTGATCCCTCTACCGCCCACCGTCTTCTTTCTAAAATCTTATTTCTTGTATTTATTTTCTTTATGGTCCACGGGAGCCCCAATCCCAGTCTTTAAGACAAACACATTTGCAATTTCAAGAATATGTAATAAACTATATATTTTTTTGAAATTTCAAGAGAACTACTTCGGGAACAATCTTGACTATGCTTTGTAACCCTGTTTTCAGAATATAAAGTATCAGAGGTTGATCTATCATTAACTTTATTTGAGCTTCCCATGTATCCACTTTGTTAAAGTTCTCTTGTGCATGTGTATCATCTTCTTTTTATTTGTATGTGATTAGAAATATTTATCTTAAACTAGTATGGATGTGAGGAATTTTTTCTTATTTGCTTTAAATGTGTGATCCTTGGTCCTTTCTCATGAACTTTCTTTAAAAGAACACAAAAAAAAATTCCTTTTACTTCATTGTAATATTTTTGTTTCTTTGAATTACTATAACAAACTTCTGTCAAGTCTCACATTTTAAATATTTTAAAATATTCAAGAAAATCTAAAGAGGAGTACCACCTCTATAAAAATGCAGGGGGATTTACATCCTCGTGAGATTGTTGTTTCGGTTCTAACGGATTCAAGTGTCAACAAATCTTTCTTTCATATTCTAGAGACCTAACATCTTCATCTCCTCAATTTTTCATGGATTTTCCCACATGTGCATGCCCTTTTATACTGCCAGGACATGTACATACGTGCCCTTCTCCACTGGAGCCTGCGTACACCTCAAAAACTAGGGTTTTTTTCAGCATTTTCTGCAATTTCAAAAATTTCACCATCAACCCTTCGGGCTATCTCAGACTTGCGTAACTATTGGGTATGTGTTATATTCTTTGCACGAGTAGTAACATGAAACATGACACCTACCTCGAGAAATGTGTCATGTATTTAGGTGGTTTTTTCGGCACATGGTTTTTGCCAATGGTTTTCTATTTCCGGTTAAGGAATTAGGGTTTTGGACTAATCCAGGTCATTGGGTTAGGGTTTTGGATGCCGTTGGCTCCTATATGTATATTGTATTGTAAACAATGTAACATAATGAATGACTATAATATATGTTGGTTTTCCCGGTTTGGGTTTCCAGGGGAAAAAATCTCTGTGTTTGTATCTTTTCTGTTCTTTTCTGATTATCTGTTTACAGTAGACATTGTACAAGGTTAGAATTTTACAGTAACTTCATATGTATCAATGAGTACCTGCAATAAACATTACATAATAATAGATATTCAATGTAATCAATAGGTGTTAATAGGAGAGTCTTTATCTCTTATTTATACTTCCATGTAGCTTTCTCAAGGGGTTACCTTCTAACCAAATTAACCCATTTTCCTTCTTTTAGGTATAACCCACTTCTAAACCAATTTGCTACAAATAGTAAATTCTCCACTTCTAGTTGCAACTAATTTATTTTTAATTATTTTCTTATTGCAACAACTTAACCCATGATTAACTCCTAGTTTCACCCACTTGACTAGTCAACTTCTTCTAGGATCTTCTAGAATAATTTGACTTCTTTGACCTTGTAGATAACTCATGAGGGTTCTCTAACTTCACAAGTCCATAACTCTCTAACTGTGAGGAGTTATGTGACGTTCCACATATCGCCAAAAATGGAATGATATGTATTGTCCATCTAGAATAGTATTACCTGCAAATATACTAAACTGTGTACCATTATACATGAAACACAATTAAGCCCCTTAACCATACTATTAGGGCTACCAAAATTTTATATTGGACTTGATTCAAGAGTTGATATCAATGACAACAAGCCCAATTAATCAACAATCTCTCCCTTTGGCATTGATGGCAACACTCTGATGCAAAACTGAAGTCATATAGATCATGCTTCCTCTGTGACCATCACTCCCCCTGGAAACATGTCTCTGTGCTATCTATCAAAGAATCTAACTCTCTATCCCGCATCTTATGAATCTCTCCCCCTTTGACATCAATGGAAAATGTAACTTCTTATGTGGGGCTGCTCCCCCTAAATGAATTGTCCTTGGAGATTCTCCCCCTGACTAAACTCTTCCTAAAACTGCTCCCCCAATTTGAACTATCCTCTTTATGGTGATTACTCGTGTAAATCTAAGACATATAAGATAAGCATTCAAAAACATTCATTTTGGAGTAGAAATTACTCCTAGACTCTAGAGAAGATACTCAAAGGCTTCCCTTCAAAGCTGTTTTGTAAAGATATCTGCAACATGTTCTTTTGTTCCCACATATTCAACTATGATGTTATTCTTTGCAATATGTTCCCGTAGAAAGTGATACTTTATTGGAATATGCTTCATATTTGAGTGCATCACTAGATTATTTGAGATACAGATGGCACTTGTATTATCAAAATATATTAGAATGGGCTCATCATACTCAACCTGTATATCTGTCAAAGTTTCTTCATCCATAGAACCTGTGTACAACATGTTGTTTCTGCAATATACTATGCTTTAACTATAGACAATGATAGAGATGACTATTTCTTGCTTAGCCAAGATACCAAACACTCAACCAAGTAGAACGTTGTCCCACTTGTGCTTCTTCGGTCATCAATCAAACCTTCCCAATTTGCATATGTGTAGGAAATAAGTGATAAATCCTTTACTTTTTGATACCATAATAAAAAATCTTTTGTACCCTTGAGATATTTGAATATCCTCTTTACTTCTAGAACATGTGATTCATTTGGTGTTGCTTGAAATCATGCCACCTTTCCAACTGCCTGCATTACATCTGGTTTGGATGTTGTCACATAAAGTAAGTTTCCAATCATTGAATTGTACTTCATTTGATATGTAGATTTTGAATCATCATCTTTGCTTAACTTGCAATTGGTTTGCATAGGATTATTGACTGGTTTGCAATATTTGATTCCGAACCTCTTTAACATTTCTCTAATATACTTTGTTTGAGAAATAAAAATGCCTTGGTTGCTTTGACATATCTAAAGACCCAGAAAGAAGGATAACTCTCCAAGTAATGACATTTCAAATTCATTATGCATATCCTTTGAAAATGTATGGCTCAACCTTTCATCGTCACTTCCAAAAATAATATCATCAACATAAACTCCAATTAATAAAATACTACCTTGAGTTCCCTTCATGTAGAGGTTGTTGTCTACATTTCATTTTTTTAACCCTTGTTGTTGTAGATATTTGTCCAGTCTAGAATACCATGCTCTGAGGGGTTTTTTTTAGACCATACAAGGCCTTCTTAAACCTGCACACATAATCTCCATTCTATGACAATTGAAATCCTTCTGGTTGCTCAATGTAGACTTCTTCTTTCAGTTCCCCATTCATAAAGCATAGTTTCACGTCCATCTGATACACTCTAATATTCTTGGAGCATGCATAAGATAAGATCAATCTGATTGCTTCCATTCTGACAACTGGGAAAAAGTCTCTTCAAATTCGATACCTTCAACTTGTGCATATCCTTTACATATCAATCTAGATTTATTCCTGGTAACCTGTCCATATTCATTCAATTTATTTCTGAGGACCCACTTTGTGTTGATCACATTCTTGTACCTTTCTCTTGGAACCAATTCCCAAGTGTCATTATTCTCTATCTGATCCAACTCTTCATCCATAGCCTTTATCCATAATTCATCCATGTGGATTCTTCAAAGTTGTTTAGTTCAATCGAGGATAAGAGTGTTAGGTGTAGTTTTTCTGGTGAACGAATTCTTCTTCTAGTCTCAACTCCTGCATCTTTGTTCCTAATAATATGATCTGAGGGATGAATATTTTGTATATGTTTGTTAGGTGTCTTTGGAGGTACTTGTTTTTCTTTCTCTTCTAATTATATATGATCTTATTCATCTTCCCCTTCTGTTTCTTCTTCATCCTTTGCTTCTTCTTCATAAACCTGTTCCATTGACTCCTTTTCTTCTTCCTTTATTTTTCGTCCACCTGTCTCATCAATTGTTACATTGATGCTTTCCACAACTTTATTGAGCCTTATATTGTAGTATTTGTATGCTTTACTTGTACTCGATTACCCAACAAGTATGCCTTTGTCCACGCGATAATCAAAATTTCCCATTTTTCCATCTTCTCTTTTGATGTAGCATTTTCTTCCAAAGACTCTGAAGTGATTCACATTTGTTGGTATTCCTTTCCATAGCTCGTAGGGTGTTTTATCACTATTGTTTCTGAGCATTACTCTGTTTTGAATGTGAATTGTTGTATGCACTGCATATGTCCAAAATGTATATGTCAAATTATAATCCATTAACATTGTTCGGGCCATTTATTGTATTGTCATGTTCTTCCTTTCGACAACTCCATTCTATTGAGGTGTCCTAGAAACAAAGATTGTCCTTTTTATTCCATATTTGTTGCAGAAATCCATAAATTCCTTTGAATTAAACTTTCCTCCATTATCGGATCTCGAACATTTGATTTTTGAATCCATTTCATTTTCAACCATTTCATTGTATATCTTGAAGTTTTCAAATGCTTATGATTTCTTCCTGAGAAAACAAACTGCAGTAATCCTTGTATAATCATCAACCAATAACATAAAATATTGCTCACCTTTTAATCCCTTTGTTTTAGTTGGTCCAACTAGATCAGTATGCACAATTTCCAGTGGTTTTGTTGTGGAGTATTCATTTGATTTGAATCTATTCTTTGTTTGCTTTCCTTGTTGAAAATGCTTGCATAATGTGCTGGTTGGCTTCGTGATTGGGGCATTTTTTCAATTACTTCCTTTTTGTTGACTTTGACGAGGTTGTCGAAGTTTATGTGACCCATTCTTTTGTGCCATATCCAAACTTAATCTTCCTTTCCTAGACAACACTTTTCATTTTCAATTCCACTTAATACATATATGTTGCTTGAAGTTCTTACAGTTGTTGCAACCAATTTCCTGAACCTACCTTTATTATTTCCCACTTCTGTGAATCGAACATAAGTTTGTGACCTTTGTCACACATTTGAATTACACTTAGAATATTATGTTTCATATCTTCCACTAGTAGAACATTTTCTGCTTTGGTATCCTTGTTTCCAATTTTGATTGTTCCCTTTCCAATGATTTTAGTTGAGTCGTCATTTCCAAAGGAGATTGATCCATCTCTTTCCTTTCTCAATGTTAGAAACTTCTCCTCATCACCTGTCATGTTCTTTAAGAAGCCACTGTCAACATACCAATGACATTTCTTGTGTTTATCTTGTAGACCAAGAGTGCATTCTTCATTGTTATATTAATTATGTTTTCTTATCCATGTTCTTTGTCGAGGTTCATCTCTATGACTGTTGTTATTTTGTTGTGATTCTCTAGGAGGAACTGTCATTCTATAATCTTTGGCCATGTGTCCAAAGTTTTTTCACTTGTAGTATTCCACTTTAGTGCTCAAAGATTCAAACATGTTGTAGCTTCTTCTCTGTGTTTCACTATACCTTCTTGGATAACCATTTTTTGCATGACTTTCAATGTTGTTTTTGTTTCTGTTATTTGCTCTGCAATTTACATCTTTATGTCCAAAATTATTACATGAATAAAATGAACCAAAAAATATAGTTTGATACATGGGAGTTGAATATCCTCTGAAAGGAGTTACTCTTCTGAATTCATATTCTTCTTGAGGCATGCTTGTTTCTAATTGTCGCTGATTTTGAAATCCGAATCTTCTAGGTGGAAGAGTGTCCCTGTAATCTTCCTTGTGAAACTTCTTGTCTCCTATGACTATCTCTGCATAACTTCTTGGATGTGCTTGTTGATTTGTTTCTTTGGAGCTTGATCCATTTTATGTATGATTGTATTCAAGTCTGTACTTGTCATGATTTGGTCTCTGACTATTGATAATGTTATCCAAAACTTTAGAACTATTCTGCATGTTTTTCTTTTGAAAATATTTTCTCAATGTGACAATCTTTGCTTCCAAATTTCTAATGATCCTGTCTTTTTCTTCCAACTGTTCTTTGAGTGCTTCTTCGATTCTTTTGTCTTCTTCAACTTGAATTTTTAAATTAGAGATCATCTATTCTAGTTCTTCACAGTTGGAATTTTTTGTTTCCTCTTTTCTTTTAGTTTCGCCTGTAGTGACTTGTTGTTAAGCCCTAATATTGGCTCATTGCCCCTTAATTGGGGCATATTACATTAGTAATGTTATTTTATTTATGTCAGCTTTATTCCATTAGTTGTAATTATACCTCCTAGTCTCCTATATATACCAAGGAGACATTTTCATTTGGAACCATCTTGTACTTGAACATTTAAGTGGGGTAAAAGGAGGTTGCTCCCTCGAAGAGGCTTATTATCTGAAATTATCTCTTTTTCAAGGCGTTGAGTACTTTTTCTGAGGTTTTTCTATGCTATATTGATATTTGGTTCTTAACACTTGTTTTTCTTCTTTTCCCTTTTTATAACATCTATGGCACTCAACAATTCTTCTTTGTAGTCAACTTCTGCATCTTCATATTCTTCTTTAATGTCTTCTTTATCGGATTCTTCTACTTCCATGAATAGAACTCTTTCTATCTCACTTTCACTGACTTCATCTTCATCCGATGAGGAGTTGTCTTCTTTGGTGCATAAAATTTTCTTGAAGACTTTATTTTTGGTTATTTTTCCTTTGTATATTTGTTTTCTATTTGAATCATATGTTGATTAACTGGGTCGGTTTTCATTGATGTGAACCCTTGAAGAAATTTTGGTAGCAAATTCTGGTAGCACAAAGGTTTGGGTATTGGACCCAAGTTTTTTTTATGGATAATGGTATGATTTTTGAAATATTTTTAGGTAATAATATTATAGATGGATAGTACATGTCATGCCATTTTCGGTGGTATGTGGAACGTCACATTTCTTCTCACAGTTAGAGAGTTATGGCCATGTGAAGTTGGAGAACCCTCATGAGTCATCTAGAAGCCCCAAAAAGTCAAAGTGTTTGCAAAAGAAATTATTTAAATAACAAAGTTAATGGATAACTCCCAAAAATATGGAAAGTGGGATGCTACATGAAAGTATAAATAAGAGGCAAGGCTCTCTCATTTAATCACACTTGAACAGATTGAATATATTTTGTTGTGTAAGGCTTATTGCAAGTACTCACTGATACATCTGAAGTTGCGAAAGTTTGAGGTAGTACGAAGGGTTGGCGGTGAAAGTTTCGGAATTACAACGAATACTAAAAACCCTAATTTCCGAGGCATACACAAGCTGACAGTGTATTAGGGTGTGCACATATTGACGCATACGCGAGATGACAATGTATTAGGGTGTGTGCATATGTGAGATGTCAGTGTATTAGGGTGCGTACATGTTGGTAAATCCATGGAAACTTGAGAAGATGAAGATGCAGAGGTTCTAGATTCTGAGATCAAGCTCCAAGGAAGGTCTATAGTGCTCTGATACATCAGATCTATCCATTGGTTCAAAAGTTATGTCTTATTTCTATGAATAGTTTGATTTTGATGTATGCATGAGAAATGGTTATGGATATTTGAGGATTCTCCCTAGAGAGACTAGTGGTTGCATGGGATCTTCTGTATAAGTTAGATCTAAAGAAATACAGTGCTGGTATATTTATCATTGATACTTCTTGTTAGAATTGAGGCACATATTGTATTTTTTGGCATATGGCTAAGGGTTTGTGGTACATGGTTGAGAGATTGTATTTGTGAAGTGTTTGATGTATTGAGAGGCTGAATATTAGAAAGGGTTTGATGACTAGATCATGTGAGGGTTATTATACTTGTTCATGATTACACACACCTATATGACCCATGACTAGAGACAGATATATATGCTTTGGGTAAAGTTCATGTATGAGGATGCATGCAAAGGGTATAGTTACAATCTAGATATAGTGACAAGTTACAAATTTATGTGAAAAAATTATAGAGGGTTAGAAGTTTTCAAGAGAAAGAAAACCCTAGTTTTCAGAAGGCATACGCAGGTTGCATAATAGTTTGGTCACATACATGCATTGGCTTCATAACAGATAGGGCATGTACATACGCGTGATGAAACACTACAGGTCATGTACTTGTTATATTTTGTTGATACATGTTCAGTTCATGTACAAATTGATTACAGGGCAGTTGTACAGGTTGGATGCAGGTTAGTGGTACAGGTTGATGTAGTTGTACAATGGTATATCTCACAGTGATAGTGTGACAGTGGTTCCATCATTCTACTTTTATTCCAGGGCGGTTAGACGGGGCAAGGACAGGTGGTTGTATCCAGAGAACATAGGGGGTTGTAGCCTCCTTCTAGTTGTATCCAGAAAATTGGGGAGTTGGAGCTTTCCTCAGGTTGTAGCCTGAGAAACTAGGGGGTTGGAGCCTCCTTCCAGTTGCAGCTAGAAAACAAATGAATTTGGTGCTTCCAATGAATGTAATTCTTCAAGACATATAAGAAAAAGCGTTATGTCATTTTCTCCAGCTTTGGGTTTCCACGTCAAAACATTGGTGTATTGTGTATGTGTATGATTGTTCATTTTTTCATTGTTTATTTACTCTGCAAATATTGGATGATAATGATACATTGATATAACACTTGAATTATATGGTTAAAAAGGATTAGATTCCTCTATTACTGATTCACCCCCCCTCTCAGTAATCCAACAATTGGTATCAGAGTAGGTTCCTTCAGAAATTAGTTTAACCATTGAAAGGTAGATCATGGAGAGAAACAACATGTACAAAAATGGAATACCACAATTTGATGGAAAAAAATATGCATTTTGGAGCATAAAGATGAAGACATATATACAGGCACAGGGAAACCAAAAATAAAAAGAACATAGTAGCAGCAGTGACATCTCGGATGATGATGAAGAAACAACCAACTTTGTCAGAATATTGAACAAGGGAACCAACGACAGGTATAGAGCTAAGCTTCCTTTGATTGTTTTAATTGTGATGGTATTGGTCATTTTTCTAACAAATGTCCTCATAAGAAAAAGAGAAATGATTAAGGTTACTTAAATAGCAAAGGCAAAAGAACCAAAAATAAAGTTTTCAAGAAATGCTTATGCACCAAAGAAGACATATCATCATCAGATGAACATGAAGTCAGTCACAGTAAGACAGAAAGAGTTCTATTCATGGAAGTAGAAGACTCTGATAAAGAAGACTCTAAAGAAGAATATGAAGAAGTCGAAGAATAATATGAAGAGGCCAAAGAAGAATATGAAGAAGTCGAAGAATAATATGAAGAGGCCAAAGAAGAATATGAAGAGGCAGAAGTTGACTACCGATAAGAATTGTTGTGTTCCATAGAAGTTATTAGAACAAAAAAAAAACAAAAAAAAAAACAAGAAACTACAAGAAGAACCAGACAAGAAAGAAGACACTTAGGAACTAGAACAAATGATTACAAATTTGAAGGTTCAAATTGAAGAAGATAAAATAATTGAAGAAGCACTCAAATAACAACTAGAAGGAAGAGACATGATCATTGGAAATTTGGAAGCAGAGATTGTCACATTAAGAAAGGATCTTCAAAAGAAAAATATGCAGAACAACTCAAAAGTTTTGAATGACATTATCAAAAGTCAAAAACCTCATCATGACAAGTCCGGACTTGGATACAATCAGAAAGAAAAGGGATCAAGCTCCAAAACAACAAAAAAAGAAACATATCCAAAAAGTTATGCAGAAACAATCAAAGGGGATAGGAAGGTCTACAAAGAAAATTACAGGGACACTCCTCCACCGAGAAGATTGAAATTTCAGAATCAATGACTGACAGAAACTGATAGGCCTCGGGAAGAAGAAAACTTCATAAGAGTACCTCCTTTCAGAGGATATTCAAGTCCCAGGTATCAAACTATATTTTTTGGTTTATGTTATGCATGTAATAATTTTGGACATAAATTTGTGAATTGCAGATCTAACAAAAGGAGAACAAACAAATTTGAAAGTCATACACGAAAGGGTTATCCAAGAAGGCCTAGTGAAACACAGAGAAGAAGTTACAACAGGTTTGAATATTTGAGCACTGAAGTGGAATTCTACAAATGTAACAACTTTGGACACATGGCCAAAGATTGTAGAATGACAGTCCCTCCTAGAGAACCATAACATAACAACAACAGTCACATACATGAACCTCATAAAAGGACATGGATAAGAAAGCAGAATCAATATAGCAATGAAGAATGCACACTCGCTATACAAAATAAGCAGAAGAAACATGGTTTGTATGTTGATAGTGGTTGTTCAAAACACATGACAGGTGATAGAGACAGGTTTCTTACATTAAGAAAGGAAAGAGATGGATCAATCTCCTTCAGAAATGATGATTCATCTAAAATAATTGGAAAAGGCATAGTTGGAATTGGGAACAAGAATACCAGGCAGAAAATGTTTTACTAATAGAATATATAAAACATAATCTTCTAAGTGTGAGTCAAATGTGTGACCAAGGTCATAAAGTTACTTTCGATTCAAAAAAGTGCGAGATAAGAAAAGAAGGATCTTGAAAATTGATTGCAACAGCTGCGAGAACTTCAAGCAACATATATGTATTAAGTGAAATTGGAAATGAAAAGTGTTTCCTAGGAAAGGAAGATGAAAGTTGTCTATGGCACAAAAGAATGGGTCACATACATTTTGATAACCTTGTCAAATTCAACAAAAGGGAAGCAGTTAGAGAAATTCGCTAGATCACAAAACCAACCAACACTTTATGCAAGCATTGTCAAAAAGGAAAGAAAACAAAGACCAGGTTCAAATCAAAGGAATATTCAACTACAAGACCACTGGAAATTGTGCATATTGATCTAGTTGGATCAACTACAACAAAGGGTTTGAAAGGTGAGAAATACTTTATGTTATTATTTGATGATTATACAAGAATGATTGCAATTTTCTTTCTCAGGAATAAGTCAATTTTTTTTGAAAACTTCAAGGTCTACAAGGAAATGGTTGAAAATGAAATGGATTCAAAAATCAAATGTTTGAGATATGATAATGGAGGAGATTTCACTTCAAAGGAATTTATGGACTACTACAGCAGACATGGAATAAAAGGACAATTCTTCGTTGCTAGGACACCCCGACAAAATGGAGTTGTTGAAAGAAAGAACAAGACAATACAGGAAATGGCTCGAACATTGCTAATGGATTTCAAATTGACAGATATATTTTGGACACAGGCAGTGCATACATCAATTCACATTCAAAATAGAGGAATGCTTAGAAACATCACTAGAAAAACTCCCTATGAGCTATGGAAAGGAAGACCAACAAATGTGAAGCACTTCATATATTTTGGAAGCAAATGCTACATCAAAAGAGAAGATGGCAGAATGGGAAAATTTGACTCTCGTGTGGACAAAGGAGTACTTGTTGGTTACTCAAGTATAAGGAAAGAATACAAGTGTTACAAACTTAGATTGAACAAAGTTTTGGAAAGCTTCAATGTAACAATTGATGAAATAGGTAGACAAGAATTAAAGGAAGAAGAAAATTAATCAATGGAACAACTTTTCGAAGAAGAAGAAGGAGATGAAAAAGAAGTAGAAGGGGAAGATGAAGAGGATCCGATAGAAGAAGAAGAGAAGGTTCATCAAGTGCCTCCAAATACACCTAGTAGACGAGTACAGAAGAATCATCCTCCAAATCAGATTATTGGAAACAAAGATTGAGGAGTTGAGAATAGAAGAAGAATCCATTCACCAGAACAAACGCACCTAACACTCTCATCTACGATTGAACCAACCTGTTTTGAAGAGGCCAGCAAGGATGAATTTTGGAATAAGGCCATGGATGAAGAATTGGATCAAATAGAGGAAAATGACACTTGGGAATTGGTTCCAAGACCAAAGGATAAGAATGTGATCGGCACAAAGTGGGTATGCATGAATAAATTGAATGAAGATGAACATTACAAGGAACAAAGATAGATTGGTATGTAAAGGATATGCACATGTTGAAGGAATAGACTTTGAAGAGACATTTTCCCCAGTTGTCAGAATGGAAGCAATCTGATTACTTTTAACTTATGCATGCTCCAAAAATATTAAATTGTATCAGATGGACATAAAATAAACTTTTATGAATGGGGAACTTGAAGAAGAAGTCTACATTTAACAACCAGAAGGATTTTATTTGTCAGAGAACGCAGATTATGTGTGTAAATTAAAGAAGGTCTTGTATGGTCTAAAATAGGCTATTAGAGCATGGTACTCTAGACTAGATAAATATCTACATCAGGCAGGGTTCAGAAAAGGAAGTGTAGACAACAACCTCTACATCAAGGTAACTCAAGATAGTATTTTATTAATTGAAGTTTATGTTGATGATATTATTTTTGGAAGTAATAATGACAGGTTAAGCCAAACATTTGCAAAGGACATGTAGAATGAATTTGAAATGTCATTACTTAGATAACTATCCTTCTTTCTAGGTCTTCACATACGTCAAACCATCCAAGGAATTTTTATTTTTCAAACCAAGTATATCAGAGAAATGCTAAAGAGGTTCGAAATGGAAGATTGCAAACCTGTTATCAGTCCCATCCAAACTAGTTGCAAGTTGAGCAAAGATGATGATTCAAAATCTACAGGTTAATGATTGGTAACCTACTATATGTGACAACATCCAGACCAGATGTAATGCAGGCAGTTGGAAAGGTGGCACGATTTCAAGCAGCACCAAAGGAATCACATGTATTAGCAGTGAAGAGGATTTTCAGATATCTCAAAGGAATAGAAGAGTTTGGATTATGGTATCCAAAAGGAAAGGATCTATCACTTATTTCCTACATAGATGCAGATTGGGTAGGTTGCATTGATGACCGACTAAGCACCAGTGGAGCAATGTTCTACTTGGGTGAGTTTTTAGTATCATGGCTAAGAAAGAAAAAATCATCAATATATTTATCTACAGTCAAGGCAGAGTATATTGCAACAACAACATGTTGTACATAGGTTATTTGGATGAAACAAACTCTGACAGATATACAGGTTGAGTATGATGAGCCCATTCTAATCTATTGTGATAATACAAGTGCCATCAGTATCTCTAAGAACCCAATGATGCACTCCAATACAAAGCACATTCCAATCAAGTATCACTTTTTTCGGGAACAGGTTTCAGAAAAGAACATCAGAGTTGAATATGTGGGCACAAAAGAACAAGTGGAAAACATCTTTACAAAATCCCTTCCACAGGAATCCTTTGAGTATCTTCACCAGAGACTCAGAGTTATTTCTACCCAAAAATGAAACATTTTGAATGCTTATATCATATGTATTATATGTACATGAGGAAGCACAATAAAGAGGACAATTCAAGTTGGGAGCTCAAACAGTTCATTTAGGGGGAGAAGCCCTGGATGGAAAGATACCTTTGCCATTGATGACAAAGAGGGAGAGATTTATCAGATGCAGAGGACAAAGGCATGGTTCCATGGGGATCATGAGTGATGTGACTTCAGTATTGCATCAAAATGTTTCCATCAATGCCGAAGGGGGAGATTGTTGATTAACTGGGTCGGTTTTCATTGATGTCAACCCTTGAAGAAAGTTTGGTAGCACAAAGGTTTAGGTAATGGACCCAAGTTTGTTTCATGGATAATGGTATGAGTTTTGATATATTTGCAGGTAAGACTATTCTAGATGTATAGTACATGTCATGTCATTTCCGGTGTTAAGTGGAATGTCACATAACTCCTCAAGGTTAGAGATCTATGGCCATGTGAAGTTCGAGAACCCTCATGAGTCATCTAGAAGCCCCAAAAAGTCAAAGTGTTTGCAAAAGAAATTATTTAAATAACAAAGTTAATGGAGAACTCCCAAAAATAAGGAAAGTGGGATGCTACATGAAAGTATATGTTGGATTACTGAGAGGGGGGGTGAATCAGTAATAGAGCAATTTAATCCCTTTTAACCATATAATCCAAGTGCTATATCATTGAAGCATTATTATCCAATAACTGCAGAGTAAATAAGAAATGAACAAATGAACAATCATACACATATACAGTACACCAGTGTTTTACGTGGAAACCCAAATCGAAAAAAAACCACGGAATCCTTTTTCTTATATGTCTTGAAGAATTACATTCATTGGAAGCACCAACTTCCTTTGTTTTCTAGCTGCAACTAGAAGGAGGCTCCAACCCCCTAGTTTCTCAGGCTGCAAGCTGAAGGAAGCTCCAACTCCCCAAATCTCTGGCTACAACCAGAAGGAGGCTACAACCCCCAATGTTCTCCAGCTATAACCGGAAGGTGGCTACAACCACCTGTCCTTGCCCCGTCCTGCCACCCTGAAGTAGAAGTAGAATGATGGAACCACTTTCACACTATCACTGTGAGATATACTGCTGTAAACATGTACCAATAAGTCTGAACCATGCATCAACCTGTACCTCAACCTGTAATCAACCTGTACCATAAATAAGTGCATCAACCATGCACCAACCTGTAATCAACCTGTACCATAAACAAGTGCATCAACCATGCACCAACCTGTAATCAACCTGTACCTTAAACAAGTGCATCAACCATGCACCAACCTCAACAAAAGCCCTCATCAATTTCATCATACAAATATGATTTGTATCTCTGTAATAGACCTGGTGTGTATGATCACATTCCTGCAAACATTCCTTAACTTTTAAAAACAAAAGACTATCATTTTCATCAAACTTGTTTTTAGTCTCACATGCCTAGTTTTGGATTAGTCAACAACCCTAACTTGAAGTAATCATAACTTTGAACTTGTAATGTATAAAGATCTGAAATTCATACACAATGTTATTCAATGTGTTTTATGAAATTCCTCCAAGTGGAACTACTTGGAACCTCTCAGAAAAGGATTTATAGCAAAAAAGGCATACCTTGCTGAATTCTGGCTTATTCTAGAGAGAGACCTTGTAGAACGTGCCACACAAAAAATATTTTCTTAAATGATCTGAAACTGTTACAAAGAATACTACATACGTTAAACTAACCAACACATTCTGTCTCACTGAATTTGGATATGTTATGAAGAAGTTATGACGTTTTTACCCGAAACACTTGATTTTGACTAGTTTCAGGACTGGCCACAAACCCTATTTTCCACAAAGTGTAACTCCAAAATTACAACGACCCACAAGCTGAATTTTGAACCACAGATACTTGGATATGTTTTCTCACTTGCATAGCAATTTTAGGATCTGAATCATTATAGAAAAAAAAATTATAGCGAAAATGGTGAGATGACCTGAAAATAACATACCTTAG
>ML776650.1:1106143-1128414 GCA_009831015.1 Picea engelmannii | reverse complement strand
GTCCTATCATGCATGAAAGTTATGTTGAGCAATATGCTTTGGATACTGATTTTAAAGAAGTATATGAAACTTTGTGTCATTCTAACCATGTTGAGGAATTGGATTACCATGTGCATGATAATATTTTGTATCATCTTGGAAAGATATGTATTCCATAGGGGGAAAGGATCAACATTATAAGAGAAGCCCAATCTTCTCTTATTGCTGGTCATTTTGGTGTAGGCAAGACAATGGCTAATTTGCAAAGATACTCCTACTGGCCTAAAATGAATGAAAGTATTTCAAGATATGTTCGAGGATGTTCATTATGTGCCACATGTAAACCTAGCAATCGAAAGTTGGGTTTGTATACTCCACTTTCGGTTCCTTCTCATCCTTGGGAAAGTATTTCCATGGACTTTGTAGGAGGTATACCTATGTCTCGACGAAATCATGATTATATTTATGTTGTGGTTGATTGATTTAGCAAAATGTGTATTTTTATGCCTTGTACGAAGCAGGTTACAGCTGAGAAAATGGCACAAATGTTCTTTCAAAATGTTTGGGTGCATTTTGGATTGCCTAAATCCATTATTTCTGATCGGGATTCTTGATTTGTTGAAACTTTTTGGTCGAGTTTATGGGCACTCATGGACACCAAACTGAAAAAGAGCACAAATTTTCATCCAGAAACAGATGGTCAGACAGAAGTGGTAAATCGAACAGTGGTACATCTTCTTCATGCTTATTGCAGCAAGCATCCTAAACTTTGGGATGAGCATTTACACTACATTCAACATGTTTACAATTGAGCTAAGCACTCTTCAACTCAACCGTCGCCATTTGAAGCATGTTTTGGCTATTTGCCCAAATCTCCTTTAGATTTTATCTTTGGGAAGGATATTGCTATTGATGGTCAATATGACATTGATAGGGCAGAAAAGTTCATTGAAAAAATTTAGTTGATACATCAAATGGTGCAAGAGCGGTTGGAAAGGAGTCAAGAAAAACATCGTGTTGATCACAGTTTCCAAGTTCAAGATGAAGTTTGGATTTACATCAGTAAGGAGAGGCTTAAAGGAGAAGATAAAAAATTGAAACCAATTCAATATGGTCCTTTCAAGATTATCGACAAGATTGGTAACAATGCTTTTCGTTTAGATTTGCCTCCTTATATGCAAATGTATGCAGTTGTTAATGTTGAGAATTTGAAATTGTATGAGTCTCCTTTGATTGATGATCAAGGAGAGCATGTTTAGATTCCTTCTATAGATGATTTTTCCCCAGAATATCTTACAGAACTGCATGAAGACACCATCCTTGACAGGAGAATGCGAACTTCAAAAAGAGGAAATGTGGAGTATCTTCGAGTTGGTCTTAAAGGTACAAATCCAAACAAAGCCAAGTGGATTGAGGTTGGAAAGGTGAGGGAGCTATACCCTCATCTTCAGATAGACTGAAAATAGTCTTTTGGAGGTCCAAAAGATTTCTAATGGGGAGGTGTGATCCAGGGGATTAAATTTTGCTCAAAAATTCAAAGTGCTCAAAATCGCTTCAAATCAAACGAGAGCATAGACCTCATTATTACGAACCCAATGCAACTCACTTGGGTTCAAACAGACGTCGGGAGTGAGAGATATCACGTTCTGTTCAAAATGACAAACATGCAAAAAAAGGGGTGTTGACTGTATAGTTCGTACAGTCTGTACGGACGCTGACGTGGCAGGCCGTATGACACATGGTAGGCAGTTATGTGGATAGTTGGCATGTGACATGGAATGTTTGCAGTGAACAGGATGATGAGACGTGGCCCAGTCAATGGCTGCCACGTGTCATATATACATTTGTTTAAAATTATGTTGTTGGTCAGAGTCGACCCCGCGACCTTCGGGCAGGGGGGAGAGACTTGGGAAGAGCCGCCAACTGGCGCGCCACTGGTTGTTCCTTGTTATATACATGGAAAAATATTTATATATGTTTGCATATGTGTATATTTGGGGTGCGACAGGGCTAGGGCTTAGCCCCAACCCTTGGTCGCACATTGTGTTAACATATGACCCATTGCTATACCATTCGGCGTGCGCGCGGTTGTGTTTTGTTTTGGTTCCAACGGTTATAAAAATGACTCACCACTTGTCCTTTGACCATTGGCTTGTAGAACGGGAGCCTATGTTTACACTTGTGCACGGTCATATGGTTCATACGACCTTGCCCTTGACGATTAGGGGCTAGGTGGGCCCGTAACTGTCCTACAGTTTGCACGGTTGCATCCGGTGCTAAGATTTTACGCTTAAATATGCGTGTGGTCTAGGTTGAGCTGACAAGGGTGCTTTTTGTAGATGCAAAGACAACAAGTTTGAAGGGGGGACTTCCAGGAAGCCTATCTTCTTCAATTTTTGGCCAAACGAGGTGCCGAAAAAGCCCAGCTAGGGGTTTTTGAACGTTCTGAAGCCATTGGAGTAGTCTATTTGGCATTTTCAGCATTTTAAAGCACATTTTTTTTATCACTTTGAGCAAATAATACAAATGATCCATTGGAAGTTGGACCAGGAGATGTAGCCCAAGAGAGGGGTGAACTCCTTTATCATTTGTTGTGTTATGTGTTTTATGTTCATTGTTTTTGTTGTTGTTTATATGCATCTTGAATGAGTAAATCCTATTAAATTTGTGTTGCAAAGTTGATCCATTTGCATTTTAACACATAAAATTTAACTTGCAAATATTTTCAAGAATACAAGTCTTCTTCATTTTTAGATCAAGGTTGGAGCCTTCTTCCAGTTGCAGCTGGAAAACAAAGGAATTTGGTGCTTCCAATGAATGTAATTCTTCAAGACATATAAGAAAAAACATTATGTGGTTTTCTCCCGCTTTGGGTTTCCACGTAAAAACATTAGTGTATTGTGTATGTGTATGATTGTTCATTTGTTCATTGTTTATTTACTCTGCAAATATTGGATGAGAATGCTACATTGATATAACACTTGCATTATATGGTTAAAAAGGATTATATTGCTCTATTACTGATTCACCCCCCCTCTCAGTAATCCAACATCATCTTCTTCATTTATTTTCTTTTTCTGGTGAGGACATTTGTTAGAAAAATGACTAATACCACCACAATTAAAACAAATCAATGGACGCTTACCTCTATATCTGTCGTTGGTTCCCTTTTTCAGTCTTCTGACGAAGTTCGCTACTTATTCATCATCTTTTGAGATGTCACTGTTGTTTCTATCTTATTTTTCCTGTTTCTTACCCTTTTGCTTTGACTTCTTGGATGCTTTGAATGTTGCTTCTTTTGTAACTGGATTCTCTCGATTGATCCTCATTTCATAGGATGTGAAAATTCCATGTAGTTCATCCATGATTATAGTGTTGGAGATATTACACACTCACCTATAACTATTTTCCTAAGTTTTACAGTCCAATATTGAGAACTCTTCCTTAGATGAGAATATTCTCTCTACAGAATATTCCCCTACAAAATAGGATGTTCCTCTTAAGTTTAGAGCCATTTACATTCAGTTACACTTAGTTATACTAGTGGAAGTCATGAATCAGTTAATTAATGATTGCATGGATCAGTTAACTAGGACTAGGTGGTAGTTCACTCCAATGTATGTTAGTGAGTGTCTAGATATATCTAGATCACTACTATGATGCATTAGTTACTGATGTAACCTATATGTATTGTAAATTATTCACTCATTGAGTGTGGAATACAGTTAATAGAATACCGTTTTCCCATGAGGTTTTCCCTCTTTCCTTGTTTTTTTCAGTGTCTCGTTCTTATATGCATTGTACAATGGGTACCTAACATGGACTTGGTTGTCAGAACCCATTCATCATGTACACCCTTGGAGTGTTCAGAGGGGTGTTGGAGATATTACACACTCACCTATAATTATTTTCCTAAGTTTTACAGTCCAATGTTGAGAACTCTTCCTTAGATGAGAATATCCTCTTTAGAGAATATGCCCCTACAAAATAGGATGTTCCTCTTCAGTTTAGAGCTAGTTACACTTAGTTAGACTAGTGTAAATCGTGACTCAGTTGACTGATGATTGCATGGATCAGTTAACTAGGACTAGGTGGCAGTTCACTCCAATGTCCGTCAGTGAGTGTCTAGATCTCTCTAGATCACTACTATGGAGCATTAGTTATTGATGTAAACTATATCTATTGTAAATTATTCACCCATTGAGTGTGGAATACGGTTAATAGAATTATTCCATTATTTCTCTCATGTTTCTCTCTTTTCTTATTTCTCCGCAAACTATGTATGTATTTTTGCTAGCTAGATCTTATCTGTGCAGGTTCATCCACATTTACATATAGAATACAGATTTGTTATTTCTTCTAGTACTGAGATCTTAGGATCAAATATCATTGGAAGATATATTAATACATTTTGAACAATTATAGATTCATCCACTTCTTCTCCCAATCCTCTAATTGCATTCATTGTTTCATCAACTCGAAAGAAGTAAGCTGCAATCATCTTCCTTCATCTTCATCTGTTCAAACTGACCTCTATAAGTTTGAAGCTTTGCTTCCTTGAATTTTTCATCTCCTTCATAAACATTATGAAGTTTGTCCCAAATCTCCTTTGTTGAGTTTCAATGCATAACTTTTCCATATATCGAATCACAAAGACCATTCATAAGATCATTTTTGGATTTTGAATTGTTTAGGCAGAGTTTCCTTCCATTTTCACTTGTTGGAGGAATGACAGGTTCTTTCTATCCATCTACAACTAATTTTCAAAGCTCAAATCCCTGTGCTTGTATATATGTTTTCATCCTTCTACTCCAAAAAGCATAGTTGTGTCCATCAAACTGTGGTATTCCATTTTGTACATACATTTTTTCTCCATGATCTACCTTCTAGTGGTTAAACTAATTTAGGAAGGAACCTGCTCTGATACCAATTTTTGGATTACTAAGAGGGGGGGGTGAATCAGTAATAGAGATTTTTAATATTTTTAACCATAGTATATAAGTGTTGTATATTTATGATCAATATACCATTATCATTCAACAAGTGCAGAGTAAATAAACCATGAACAATGAGCAATCACACACATACACAATACACCAATATTTTTATGAGGAAACCCAATGCGGGAAAAAACCACATAATGATTTTTATTATATGTATTTAAGAATTACATTCATTGGAAGCACCAACTTCATTTGTTCTCCAGATGCAACTGGAAGGAGGCTCCGACCCCCTATATTTTCAGGCTACAACCTAAGGGAAGCTCCAACTCCCCAATTCACTAGCTACAACCAGAAGGAGGCTACACCCCTCTATGTTATTTGGCTACAACCGGAAGGTGGCTACAACCACATGTCCTTGCCCCGTCCTATCACCCTAAAATATAAGTGAAATATTGAAACCACTTCCACACTGACACTATGACATATACCACTGTAAACATGTACTAATAAGTGCCAACAACCTATAACCAACCTGTACCAATAGCATGTGATCAACCTATACCTGTAACCTTCTTGTACCAACCAAAATCAACAAGTATGTGACCTATTTGTGTTGCAGCTCGTGTATGTACGCGACCTGTCTATAGTGCAACTTGTGTATGTACATGGCCTGTCTATACTACTTCGTGCATATGCCTTCTGAAAAACTAGGGTTTTCACCTTCCTGAAAAACTTTGACCCTTTGCTTCCTCTGTCACATCAAACTGCAACTTGACATTGTGTCCTAACTATATTTGTGCCCTATGCATACATCCTCATACATATCCCTTAACCAAGAGCATCTATAACTCTCTAGTCATGTGCCATACATGTGCGTATAATCATGAACAAGTGTAATAACCCTCACATGGAATAGACATCAAACCCTTACTATTATTCAACCTCAAACTATACAAGAAACTTCTCAACCACTTCAAAACTACAAGCTCTCAACCATGTACCACAAAAACCATTAACCATATGCCAAGAAATACAAGATCTAACAAGATGTACTATTGATAGATATCAAATATACCAGCATTGTATTTATGTAGATCTGACTTATACAGTAAGTGGAATAAAACTAATAGCCTCTCTAGGGAAAATCCTCAAACCCCCATAACCATTTCTCATGTAGAAAACAAAATCTAATTACTCATAGAAATAAGAAATACCATTTGAACTTGTAGATAGATCTGTTGTACTTGATCATTGTAGACCTTCCTGGGAGCTTGCTTTCATATTCTAGAGACCTGACATCTTATTCTCCTCAATTTTTTATGGCTTTTACCACATGTATGTGCCCTGTTATACCACCAGCCTGCGTACGTACGCGCCTTTCTCCACTGCATCCCACGTACACCTCAAAAACTAGGGTTTTTTCAGTATTTTATGCAATTCCGAAACTTTCGTTGTCAACCCTCCGTGTTATCTCAGACTTGTGTAACTTCAGATGTATCAATGAGTACCTACAATAAACCTTACACAATAATAGATATTTAATGTGCTCAATAGGTGCTAATAGGATATATTTTCTCTCTTATTTATACTTCCATGTAGCTTTTTCAAGGGGTTACCTTCTAACCAACTTAACCCAATTTCCTTCTTTTAGGGATAACCCACTTCTAACCACTTGTCCACTTCTAGTTGCAACTAATTTGCTTTTAATTATTTTCTTATTGCTACAACTTAACCCATGATTAAGTCCTAGTTTCACCCACTTGACTAGTCAACTTCTTCTAGGAGCTTCTAGAATAATTTGACTTATTTTACCTTCTAGATAACTTGTGAGGGTTCTATAAATTCACAAGGATATAACTCTAACTATGAGGAGTTATCTGGCGTTCCACATATCACCAGAAATGGCATGAGATGTACTATCCATCTAGAATAGTATTACCTGCAAATATACTAAACTTCATACCATTATACGTCAAAAAATATTAAGTCCCTTAACCATACTGTTGGGGCTACCAGAATTTTCTACCAAACTTCATTCAAGGGTTGACATCAATGAAAACCAACCCAATTAATAAACAAACCAAATAATATAATATTCGATTAGATTTTTTCCTGAAACCTATATAAAAGACCCTCCACCATATTTCATACTTTATTAATTATTTTGTTGTCTTTTCAAAAATCCTAGAGCCAAATTTTTATATGGTCAAATACTAATCCATATTTCAAAATTAAAATTTTAGACTATGGTAATCCATAAAACCTATATAAAAGACCCTATGTAATGTACCCCAAAATTTACCAATAAAAAAAATTAAAACATGCATTAACGCTTCTTTTCTTTGAGATAATTAACCGTCTTAAAACCCGTAATCATTGTTGTCGGTAAACGACGCATACTTAAATGTCTTTATAAGTGGATAAGAAAAGGTGGCAATCTTTCCACCGAGTTATACTTATTACTATTATTCAAACATGAGTTAATACTTGTCATAACCAGTTAAAGTGCAGCCTCTTCATGAAGCCATGAACTGGCCATGTCCACATGGTTTGTAGTAACTCTAGCCTACTTAGGTTTTTCATTTAACAAGGGATTCCCAAAAGAAAATTTCTTTATAAAGTCTATTTTTAGATAGATCCTATAACTATATTATTACCATCCCATATAGTTGATCTTTTATAACCTTTTATAAAAATCCACATCTCAAGACTATTAGATCATGATAATAGGCATAATCCTATTATCATGGAGTCCTAAATCCTAAGTCAAATAACACAATGTTTTGGATTTTATACGAGTACTTTATCGTGTGTCACCCTATAGGTTTCGACCTTGGTCGCCTTCGGGCCTTCTTGTAACGTCTTCACCTTAATTGAAGCGAATCCCAGCTGTCACATTAGTGGGTTAATCGTTTTCTTGGTTGAGGTATTTAGTATAGTCATTAGCAGGATTGATACCCACACAAGTTGGCAAGTGACAGAGTCACACAAAAAGGTAAATAACACTGGAGTTTGGAATCCACCTGGCACGACAAGTCACAACCCTAATGCTTTATGTCCAGTGTGTACCCCTCTAATTTCTTGATAGGGATTAACACTATAGTACTAGTGGGTTCATTTAATGTGTGGTTAAAGCATGTCTGTAACGTCATTAAAACTTATCTGGTTAACAGTTATGGGGTTTCCTGCATTGTACGGGCTCTAGATTTCTGTGACCAATATGGATACGCCATGCGTGCTTATTCACCTGGCCTGTGTACCACAGGCCTTCGTTCACCATTAATTCGTGATACGGGGATCACTTAGGTGACCAAGACTCCATTTCCTTTGGCTCTTATGCATTTTTTCCCAAAAGGTCATGTGTTAACCTCTGTATACTGCTATGTGTGTAACCTCCGGCGACGAGGGGCCTTCCACTCTATGCATGACAAGGAAACATTATGCGTCTGTCTAGTTCCTCCTTCACCGGGTAAGATATTCAAATCCTATTGCTTAGAATATTGTACAGAAAAGGGAGTTAGTCGCATCTAAAGTTGTCTCTGTAGTCTGATTTTTTTCTTGCATGGTTGCTGGTTGAAAGTCTCCCTTCTCGTTAAGTCTTAATTATCTCTGGAATATTTCCCCGAGGCATGGATAGATATACAAGTTCTACAGTGGTTTTGGCTTGTGGATTTATCCCTTCCGTGAGGTGGTCTCATTTTTCCAGAATCCGTTATCTTGTAAATTCTTCTACACAGGTGTTTTTCAGTTATTGATTTGGGAATAGTCCCGAAATGTATTAGGGACCTGTCAGTAAGCAAATACCCTCATTCATTTTCTTTGATGTGTAACCTGATATTTATTTGGGAGTTGTTCGCGGCATTCCTATCGCTTCAAAACCATTGGTTAAACCCTATCTTAGTGACCCCTAAATAATTCAACGCCAAGTATTCTTGTATAATTACGACATGCTAAAGTTCTTTGTCATAACCCATATTTTATTTCGCGAGTGTTCTCCATCAAGGAAGGGAATCGATATTCGCTACTTAAACTTACTCTTTTAAATGGTTGTCCTCTACTATGTTCTCTGTAGATATGGTTTACAATTTTCCCTTATTTACTATGTTTGGTTTAGCCTTGAATCTACGAGTCATTGGCTTCTTGTATTTGACTCACTGTGGAAACCTTGCATTTTCAGTTTTAAATTTGTGAAGTGGTCAATCAAACCCTGTAGTTGCGGTGAGGGTTTCTTTATTGTTGTATACAATTCTATTTTAATAAAGGATTACTCCATTTACCCTAGTATTTCTTGTACGTGCATAGACACAAGGTTAAGATTCCCACTGTGTAGTATTATTCCAGAACTTAATAATTCTTAAAATATTTAACCTTACTCTCCGTTCGAAAATCTAGTAGTTCATCAGTCTGATTTCACCTTGTTCGTATGAAAGAAGGGACAGAGATTTAGATACCCAAAACTCGGTTATGATCTTGTTATTCTTTTTCATCGACCTATAGTTTTCATTTATTACAGTTATGAGGGAAAGAATCTCGTAGCATTATCTGTGATCTGAATTCATGTAATTTCCATGGAGCATGTTTTAATCTGTGCATTCTTGATAATTCTGATTTAAGAATGCTTCTTGTTTATTTCCTTCTGACATGTATGGTTAAGGATTTGATTACTGTAATCTAATGATGGGACCCCTATTTGTTGCGAAGACACTCATCAGGTAAGCCTTGGTCCACTCCTCCCCTTTAGTCTATGGATGATTTCCTCGAGAACGCAGATGGAAGAACATGCATATGTTCCCCAAATTGCAAGCTAAGTGAAGTCCATCTATTACATTTTTTATAGTTCTTTTTCATAGAATTTATCCTGGTAATTATTCTATATTTAGTATTTGAATTTTGTTTACCTATAACTTAATCTTGGCACTTAGACAAGTATTCTACTTTCTCACCTTTCATATTAGGCCAATAAAATAACTTATTTAGTGTTGTTACCATTTTCTGGTATCCCGGATGACCAGAATATGGTTTCTTGTGTACTTCGTCCAAAATTGTTATCTTTAATTCGACAAAATCTGGAATATATAATCTGTTTTTGAATCTTAGTAGACCATTTATGTCCAAACTCAGATCTGTCTTATCTAAATTTTCTGCGTTATTTTGTAAATCTGTCATTGTTTTAATGTATTTTTCATCATTCTTACTTGCAGCGTTTATCCTTTGCTCAATGTCACTTTCTACCCTGGTAATGTTTATTTCAAACTAGGGATGATTTTAAGGATGGAAATTTGTTTTAAAATGTAGAAACCTTGGCGAATCTTACTAATCGTTCATATACCAACTATAAATGTTTGGCGATATTTTTGTAAAAATATTCAAATTTATAAGGATTTTATATAGTTTTTTATAAAATTTTGGCGATTTTTAAGGTAAAATAATTGTATCCTATAGAATTTGGGCAAATCATTTTTAAAATAGTCAATCTCTTTTTTGGAAAAACCATGGAAAATTAGCCCATGAGCGAAATTTAGCCCCTAAAATCATCACTATTTCAAACATCCCATGAATTCTTCTACTTAAAGCGTCTGCCACCTTGTTTTCCTTACCCTTGATGTGTCTTACCTCGAAATCAAATTCACTCAAGAAGACCAGCCATCTTGATTTCCTTTCATTAAGGTATGGTTGATTAATAAAATATTTCACACCACTGATATCATTCAACAAAAAAAACAATTTGCCCATTATATAGTGTTGCCACATCTTTAATGCATGGATGACAACTACTAACTCCAAGTCGTGAGTGACGTAGTTTTGTTCTTGCTCTTTTGGTTTTCGAGACTCGTAACAAATAATGTGCCATTCTTGAGTTAGGACACCTCCCAAACCTTCTTTGCTCGCATCCACTCAAACTGTGAAGTCTTTATCCAGGTCTGCTACCCTTAGAATTGGTGCAGTTGTTAACAATTCCTTTAACTTATTAAAACTGTCTTGAAACCTTTGTGACCAATTGAACTTGGTACCCTTCCTCTGTAGCAATGTGATAGGGTATGCAATCTTAGAGAATCCTTCTATGAATCTGTGGTAGTACCCGGTGATTCCCATAAATGAACGGATGTCCGCTACATCCCTAGGGATAGGCCATTCCATGATGGATCTTATTTTCTCTGGGTCGACTGCAATACCTTCTTCAGATATTACATGTCCTAGGTATTTTATTTTCTTTTGATAAAAGTCACATTTGTCGAATTTAGCATACAATTTGTGTTTTCTTAAATTTTTCAATACTATCCTTAGATGTTCTTCGTGTTCTTCTTCTGTTTTAGAATACACTAGGATATCATCGATAAATACCAAAACAAACTTATCCAAGTACTGACTGAAAATGTTGTTCATTAAAAACATGAATGTTGTTGGCGCGTTAGTGAGACCAAACAATATAACCACAAATTCATAATGTCCATATCTCATCCTGAATGTTGTTTTACTTATGTCCTCATCCTTTATCCTAACCTGGTGATAACCAGATCTTAAATCCAACTTAGAAAAAATATTTTCCCCACCTACTTGATCAAACAGATCATTGATTCTAGGTAGGAGGTATTTGTTCTTAATAGTCATTTTGTTTAACTATCTATAATCAATGCATAATCTTAAAGTTATGTCTTTCTTTTTAACAAAAAGGCTGGCGCTCCCCATGGCGAGACACTTGGTCTGATATACTCTTTGTCCAATAGTTCTTGTAGTTGGATCTTTAATTCTATTAATTATTCATCCTGTAGGGTGCTTTAGATATGGGGGCTGAACTAGGAAGCAAATCGATAGAAAATTCTATCTCTCTTCTTGGGGGCAGTTCGGGTATTTCATCAACAAACACATCTCTAAAATCATGTAAGATGACAAAATATTTTAGGCTAGGTTTTTTTTTTTTTTTTTTCCAATGGATTTTTCACTTGTATAGCATAAATCTGACAACCTTTTCTCATGCGCTTCTTAAATTGCATTGATGAAATCTGCCTAACTGAGACTGGTTTTCATATTCCTTGTAGTGTCCTAACATTGTCGTTTTCGTCTTTGTAAGTGAGTGTTTTTTCATAAAAATCCAAAACTTCTTTATGCCTCTCTAACCAGTCCATCCCAATAATTATGTCATAAGACCCTAACGGTAGAATATTCAAATTTATCTTTGTGTTTTGACTGCCTAAACTGAACTCAGAGTCAGAAATAAAATCAATTACTTTTCTTTTTGTTCCTATTGCTAGTTGGAATAGCCAAGATTTTTCATGTCTTAACTTCTTAAGTTTATTTGAGTCCACTACACCAGGAGCGACATAACTCAAGGTAGCCCCTGGATCAATTAAAACATAAACATGATTATTGTTAACTTTAACTTCAACTTCCACTACAATGTACTCGTGATCAGCTTGTCAGCCATCCACGACTGCATTGATTCTATGTAAGCTTATGCCCACATCTCCCACCATAGAGGCTTCTTGAAGGTTGTGAAGTGTGGTTCTTGTTGCAGAAGTTAAACGTGGAAAGTTCCTCCTTAAGTGAGGTTCTCCACATTCCCAACATTTTAATAGTTCTCTGGGGTTGTCCCCAAACTTCTTGGTTCCTAGATTAACTAGTTTACCTCCTCCTTGGGTGTTCTGGTTATTGGAGTGAAAATATTTCCTTGGAAATCCCTTTGTTGCATTCTGGAAAGAGGTTGGTTGATATCCCTTCTTCCGCTGGTTCATTCTGTATTGTTTCTTGTCTTTCAAAGCCTTGGGAAGCTCAGATAGATGTTTATACTGGTCATAACACATTAGGGCGTTTTTGAAAACTTTGCTTAAGGTCTTGGGGTTGTCGAACTCGATTATGTCCTTATAGGACTGTGGTAAACATATTAGGAACCGTTGGATTTTTACTTTGTCATCCTGGATATAAGGCATGAACCTTAATAATTTCAGGAATTTGTTTACCAGGTCATCCATAGTCATTTGACTGACTCGTAGCTCATAAAACTCTTTTTCTTTTCTTTCATAGTTACTCTCAGATAAATACTGTTTCTTAAAGTATTTCTTTAAATCCGACCACTCCATATGTTTTTCCTTAAGGCCCTTGGCCAACTTCAAGTTCTGCCACCATATACTTTCTTTTCCTTTCAGGTTATAGATGGCCATTCTGACCTTCATATTGTTGGAATAGTTGTAGATCTGGAAATACTTTTTAATGTCTAATAACAATGCTTCAACCTCTTCCCCTGTCCTGGATTCCTCGTCAAAGGTGGACGGTTTGATTTCCTTAAACTCTCCCTCCAGGCGGTCCACCTGTTTCCTCTTTCTTCCTGTGGTTGTTTTATCTTCTGTTGATGGTGTGCCTTCGGAAGAGGTTTCCCTTTTTTCTGCTTCAGGGCCAGAATTTTTGGAGGCTCTCTTGTTGACCTCTTATTCTTCATTGTTATATTTTGTGCTCTTCTTTGTTACTATGCTACGCAACACTACTTAATTTATTTCCTGCTGTTCTTGTTGTGCCTTTTTCAGTTTCTCATTGTCTGCTTTGAAAATCTGCAGTTCCACAATAAGTTTTTTCATAGTTTCTAGAATGTGGGTGGCAAAACTTCCTTCACTGTTTTGTCCAAGTTCTCTAGTAGGTCCCTGATCGGGATTCTCCTCAAGTCTAATCTCCTCTTCTTTATGTGCTGCCATGATCACAACAGAAATAAATTTTTTATGTTTGTAACAGTAAATGTTTTTGTTATTTTTCATTAAACACAAATTCATGTGCTAAGAAAAAAAAATTGGTCCTGTTTAAGGCCCAAGTGTTGTAACCTTTTCTCTGATACCATCTGTAATGTGCCCCAAAATTTACCAATATTTTTTTTTTTAAAGATGCATTAATGCTTCTTTGCTCTGAGATAATTAACCGTTTTAAAACATGTAATCATTGTTGTCGGGAAACGACACATAGTTAAACGTCTTTATAAGTGGCTAAGACAAGGTGGCAATCTTTCCATCGAGTTGTAATTATTACTATTATTCAAACATGAGTTAATACTTGTCATAACTAGTTAAAGTGCAGCCTCTTCATGAAGCCATGAACTAGCCATGTCCACATGGTTTGTAGTAACTCTAGCCTACTTAGGTTTTACATTTAACAAGGGATTCCCGAAAGAAAATTTCTTTATAAAGTCTATTTTTAGATAGGTCCTGTAACTCTATTATTACCATCCCATATAGTTGATCTATTATAACCTTTTATAAAAATCCACATCTCAAGACTATTAGATCGTGATAATAGGCAAAATCCTATTATCATGGATTCCGAAAGCCTAAGTCAGACAACACAATTTTTCTTGAGTTTATACAAGTACTTTATTGTGTGTCAGGTTTCGACCTTGGTTGCCTTCAGGCCTTCTTGTCATGTCTTCACCTTAATTGAAGTGCATCCCAGCTGTCACAGTAGTGGGTTAATCATTTTCTTGGTTGAGGTATTTAGTATAGTCATTAGTGGGATTGATACCCACACCAATTGGCAAGTGACAGAGTCACACGAAAAGGTAAATAACGTTGGAGTTTGGAATCCACCTAGCGCGACAAGTCACGACCCTAACGCTTTATGTCCAGTATGTGCCCCTCTGATTTCCTAATAGGGATTAGCACTACAATACTAGTGGGTTCATTTAATGTGTGGTTAAAGCATGTCCATAACGCCATTAAGACTTCTCTGGTTAATAGTTATGGGGTTTTCTGCATTGTGCAGGCTCTAGATTTTTGTGACCAATATGGATACGCTATGCGTGCTTATTCACCTAGCTTGTGTACCACAAGACTTTGTTCGCCATTAATTCATGATACGGGGATCACTTAGGTGACTAAGACCCCATTTCCTTTGGCTCTTATGCAATTTTTCCCAAATGTCCTGTGTTAACCTTTGTATACTGCTCTGTGTGTAACCTCTGGGGACGAGGGGGCTTCTACTCTGTGCATGGAAAGGAAATGTTATGTGTCTGTCTGGTTCCTCCTTCACCGGGTAAGATCTTCAAATCCTATTTCTTGGAATACTGTATAGAAAAGAGAGTTAGTCACATCTTAAGTTGTCTCTGTAATCTGATTTTTTTCTTGCACTGTTGTTGGCTGAAAGTCTCCCTTCTCGTTAAGTCTTAATTCTCTCTAGAATATTTCCCCGAGGCATGGATATATATATATATATGTTCTACAGTGGTGTTGGCTTGTGGATTTATCCCTTCCGTGAGGTGGTCATTCATTTTTCTAGAATTCGTTATCTTGTAAAGTCTTCTACACAGGTGGTTTTCAGTTATTGATTTGGGAATAGTCCCAAAATGTATTCAGGACTTGTCAGTAAGAAAATACCCTCAATCGTTTTCTTTTAAGTGTAACCTGATATGTATTTGGGAGTTGCTCGTGGCATACCTATCCCTGCAAAACCAATGTTTAAACCCTATCATAGTGGCCCCTAAAGAATTCAATGCCAAGTATTCTTGTATAATTACGGTATGCTAAAGTTCTTTGTCATAACCCATATTTTCTTTCACGAGGGTTCTCCATCAAGGCAAGGACTCGATCTTTGCTACTTAAACTCATTCTTTTAAATGGTTGTCCCCTACTATGTTCTCTGTAGATATGGTTTACACTTTTCCCTTATTTACTCTGTTTGGTTTAGCCTTGAATCTTCGATTCATTGGCTTCTTGTATCCGACTCACTGTGGAAACCTTGCATTTTTTGTTTTAAAGTTGTGAAGTGGTAAATCAAACCCTATAAATGCGGTGAGGGTTTCTTTACTGTTGTATATGGTTCTGTTTTAATCAAGGATTACTCCATTTACCCTAGTCGTGCATGTACATGCATAGACACAAGGTTAAGATTCCCACTGTGTAGTATTATTCCAGAACTTAATAATTCTTAAAAGATTTAACCTTAGTCTCCGTTCCGAAATCTGGTAGTTCATCTGCCTAATTTCACCTAGTTCTTATGAAAGAAGGGACAAAGATTTAGATACCCAAAACTCGGTTATGATCTTATTATTCTTTGTCATCGACTTGTAGTTTTCATTTCTTACAGTTATGATGGAAAGAATCTCGTAGCATTATCTGTGATGTGAATTCATGTCATTTTCGTGGAGCACGTTTTAATCTGTGCGTTCTTGATAATTCTGGTTTAAGAATGCTTCTTTTTTATTTCCTTCTGACATATATGGTTAAGGATTTGATTACTGTAATCTAATGATGGGACCCTTGTTTTCTACGAGGGTACCCATCAGGGAAACCTTGGTCCACTCCTCCCCTTCGGTCTGTGGATGATTTCCTCGACAATGCAGATGGAAGAACACACATCTGTTCCCCAAATCACAAGCTAAGTGAAGTCCATTTATTACATCTATGATAGTTCTTTTTCATAGAATTTATCCTGGTAATTATTCTATATTCAGTATTTGAATTTTGTTTACCTCTAACTTAATACTAATTATAAATTCTTGATTTCCTTGCAAGGCTTTAAATCTTCACAATCTGTGGATCCAGACGACGTCATGCACGAAAAAGGTATTTGGGTGCTGAAGTTTAGTGTTAGTTCAGTCATGGGTTTCAAATGGTATTGGATCCTTTTCCAGGGTGTTCTATTTGCAAGGATTTGGATCCCATGCTCCCGGCTATACAGATTGTCTATTTTCTTATTGTAATAAAACACACATATCTTCTCTAATTGTTAAAAAACAAGATTACTGCTATACTCATTGTAGCTTCTGTAATGAATATTGTATAGTACTTGCAACTTAGTTTAGTTTTATTGTGGCAAGGACGAACTAAAAAGTTCTTTAGGCTTTTTGGCACAGTGATAACATAGGACGATTCACTTGAAAAAACAATGAGGCCCAAATGTTCAACCCTTCCTGTGTATGGGCATTCAGTTGTTGATTGATACTAAAATTTTGTATGAGCAACAACATATACATATATGAAATTATATTTTGTATTCCTTCTTAATTTCCTTTGGTATTTGTAAAAATTGAACGTCCCTTAGTTATTTATATAGTTGTGCATATTCAAAATACAAAGAAATATGTATACACATATATGTTTATATGTTTCCAGAATTATATGTAGCATTTTCACAGTCTAATGTTACTTGAAACTGAACATCTATATGTATGTGCTCACATGTCTGGTAGAGATTAAGATAACCCATAAATGATTCTATTTTATTTAACTTACAGGTGTATCCTATGTACCTACCATAACTAACACACTGTAGCTTTCATCACGTTATTCATTAACTAAAATTAAACTACATATACAGCAGCTAACACACAGTAGATTTATTACTTTATGAATTAACACAATCAAATTGTACCTATAACAACTATCATACACAGTGGCTCTCTAATTCTATCAGTCGTAAAACATTAGGACATCCATCCAGGAATAAGTAAAATGTATACTACCAACTATTTAATCAACATAAATTCAATCAGGGAAAAGTAGATGGACATATCTGAGTAAAGTGATGAAACAACAAACAGAACAACCAAGTTCCACCCAACCATAGAACAGAACAACCAATCCACTTGCTCCTCTCGCCCCCTAGCCTGACCATGAATCCATGAGGGCGAACTCCAAACTCCTCCTAAGCTATTGTCCTCTTTCAGAATCAGAACAAATCCCCTTGCCTCACACTCATAAACCAGTGCTCATAACAACAAGTGATCTTCCTCTCCTTAGCATACCAGGCAACGTCCTACCTCCTCCCATATGCTATATATGCCAAAAAGCATCTTGTGCCTAGATATTTTCCCCTTGGGAATTTTCACAGCTTTTCAAATCCCTGATTTTCAGGTGCTGCCAATGGCCAAATTTCTGATTTACCACTTGTAAAATTTAGCCCTGAGGTAGTTCAAACATGTTCCCCACTCATGGATTCATGGTCAGTTGATTTCAACCTGGTTGTTCCATTTGTCTCTCAGCAATAAATATAAAAATATTTGTTTCTTACAAGTGTCATAGTCAAAAAGTTGGTTAGACAAATCAAATATTTTCCCAACAGTCATAATAATAAATTACAATTAACTAAATTCCAAATTCAGAATTGCCATAAATGGCAATAATTTTCCAAAATCAAATTTACCAAAAACGGAAATAAATTCCTAAGTATATTCAAACTTCAATAATAATTTATTTTTGGGGATATTACACCCTCCATCATAATTCATACTTTATTGACTATTTTATTTCCTTTTAAAAAATTCTAAATCCCACAAGACCACTGTAGTTGCAGTAGAACCAAAAATTCTCCATAGGTTTCATCACTCACTTGCAGAATATGTTCTCTTCAGTTTTATGTATTTTCTCCACATTTCATAGACTCTTTATTTTTTAATGTCCTTGAACATATGTAAGTTTTTTATCCATGGATATCGTTATTGCATACTTGTTCTCAATGTTGTTTCTGTGTGATGTCTTTTGAATATAAGTCCAAGCAATGGCCCAGTTTTAATACCTAATATTTACTTAATATTGTATTGGAGTATATTGTTGTTATGAGTACAAGGTTCATTTTTTAGGCTTTCTTAATGGGATCTAGTCCATGCCACTATTCCATTCATATAAAATATTTTCTAGGTCCTGAAGCTCTACGTTCTTTTCAATTTCATGGTCATTATTAAATCGTTTGAATCATTTTGAAATGCCCAGCATGTTTTCTTCCTTATCATTAAACATTGAGGAACTCTATTGCTCTTCATTTTTTGTGGTATTTTTGTTTTCTTTAGTGTCACTTGCTGATAGTTGAAGATTGATTCTAATTCTTTAAACTTCTTTTGTATCTTTCACTCAAGAAACTTTATTTTTTTTGCATGGAATAAGGGTGCCCAATGGAAAGGCCATGTTCTAAAGATTTATAATAGGGTTGTTGTTTCTAGTTTGCACAATTCCTCCAACAACACTTATTAAACCCCACAATCATTAAAATATGGAATTGAAGTTTGTATGAAGGAATTGTTCTTGAGGTAACTTTGAAAAACCATATTTGTGACAATTTGAGGGCTACCCCCTCTAACCCAAGAGCTAGCTTGAGGCCTAAATTTGGGGATAGTTTCCTCCATAGGGTGCCTTGGACATGTTCCTTAGCTAGAAACAGCCTGAGGAACAACATATGATTTGGAACCATTGTCAGGGAATGAATTTCTAAAGGTTTCTTTCCTTGGGAGACGACAACCACATAACTTTGTTGCTTGTTGGTGAACAAGAGAAAAACCACAGGGCGTTTGGTTCTTTCAAGAAGATTTATCAGTTAGAATTTTCACCGAGCGACTCTACAAAGTTTCCATGGAAAACTCAACTACTTCAGCTTCAAGGTATACTCCATTTGATTTTTTTGTTGTACCTTGTTTTCCAAATGCTATGCCTCATAAGTAAAAATAGGAAAAATGCCTTCCTTAGTTTCGAGGAAATGATGTTGATAACCTTCCATAGTATTTGAAATATTTCCACTGGTGTAATAATCAACTTGGGGTTTTTCATAAATATATATTGATGAAGTTGTTTATGATGTCTCTTGAGAGATATGTGAGAAATTGGTACAAAAGTTTATCGGCTGCCAGGATTTCTTCATTAAAAGATTTTCATTCCATGTTTCACACATATTGTAGGAGAATTTTCCCAGCTAAGGTTCTTCTAGAATATTGTTGTGACAAAGAGTGGAAAGTACTGGAAGAACATAATTATTGTGACAGTGATGATGAGGAAGATGCATACTACAATGATGAATGTGAAATTGAATATTTTGTAAAGTAGTTGTCATTCTCTTTTTCTCTAGTAAATAAAATTCAATGTTTCAATGAGAAATATGGCGACTCAGAAAAAGAGGGCATATCTGCTAATTATCCACGTTGGGATACACAAAGTTTTATTTGCAAACAAATTGAAGAGGAAAGTGCACATCAATTTTTACAGATTGATTATTGTCGAAATGATTATGATAGAAATCATTGCTAGAATTCACATGAAGACACAACCATACATAGAACACAACTGGGACAAGCATTGGAAGAGTCTGAAGATCATGAGAATGTATTCCAAGGTAACAATGTTGGCGATGTACCTGAAAATTTTCAAGAAGATAGTGTGTTTTCTTTTGTTTCAAAAGAACATGGTCAAGATTTTATTGAACATTTTGTTGTTGCCTCTTTCCCTGATCAAGACTGTAGTGCACCTTTTTAGCTACCATGGCTTAATCGCTCTTAAAAGGAAACTTTAACACCACTTGGTACATAACTCATACATGTATTATATAATCCACATGCATTTAAACAAATAAACACATTCTACACAGAGTATTCATATGAGTTACTGCCATAATTAACAATCAATAGCGTTTCATACTAATTCATATACACAGCAGAAATCATGATAACATAAACAGTAGAGTCATGCAAAACATGATTAAAACATAATCAGATACTTATCTTTTAACAGTGGTAGAATCCACCAACCAAGTGTAGGCCTTCCACGAACCTCCCATCCTTATACCACATTGCTCATCAGCTCAACAGTGGGTCACCCCGAGCTGGGACTAAGCTCCACCACGAGACAAGGAATCCTAGGTTAGGCTGAGGTTACAGGGAAAACAACACACATCCACAGGAAGGGATTCTCTCCGAAGAACCACCCACACTCACTGCCCACAGTCCCTCATTCCCCACATGCCTATTCCACCCCAGGAGGATACACCTTCTCTGTCACCTGAACAGTCCTTCGGCTGCTAACCTCCCTTTCCTTGGGTTACAGCAACAGACTGGATCGGAAGTCTCTAGGATTTGTGGTACCTACAGGGTTCCTTCCAGGAGTTCTCTCCTTCCTCTGCGCACTCCATCGCTTGGAGAGAATCGCTCACAGGTCAACAAATCTCCCACGCATTCCAGCACTGTGTGGCCACACAACCAACGAAAAAAACAAACACGGCTTTTTCCACAGGCTCAACAATGGAAAAATGGCTCAGGGTCACGGCTTCAGGACAGAGATCTCACTCACAGGTTCGATCTCGGGCAGTGGATGCACACAGATTCTCCAGACACAACACAAGCATTTTCGATTCAAACAGAGGTGAAACTGGCTCTTTCATATTCGATCATAGGTTTCTGGTTCAGTACGGAGGTATACACGGGTTTTTCAGTTTAGAAGGTGTACGAGGTTTTTTTTCTGCAGAGCTCACGTCAGTCGTACTGCTCAGAGCCCATACACCCTCAGGAAGTCTTCTCCCATGAGAGAATGAACCCCCTTCATGGTCCACCCAAACTGTTTTATTCACATGCACTAGGGTCGACACTTGTCACCCTGGAGGCTGCATGCGTTCCAACAACACACATCACCTTCCTTGGTCAGGAACTTAGGATAAAAAAATATAAATGGCACATATTCTTTTGGAATAATAATAAAATATTATTCCTAGGCTTAAGCCCCTACTCCCTTGCCTTCTCTGTGGAAGCTCAGTCCCCCTTCACTCATTCATCGTGATCGGTCTGCACCTGGCGGTGTTTACAATTTTATTAAATGTTTTTGCATATATACAAGTAAAAAATCAAGCCCATGGCCTCCAACCCTTAGGCTCTATGGCCTAACAATCACATAAGCCCACTAGCTTATACAAACTTGGCTCACCAACCTATAACACATATTTACAATTCATTTCATACATCAGATTTACAACTAGGCTCGGCCTTGGGGACATTACAATCCCCCTCCCTTATTTTTGCACTGTCCTCAGTGCAACTTACACTATCTCTGCAAGCCTTTCAAAATTTTAAAAAAGATGCAGGTACTCTACCCGCATAACTTCTTCATGCTCCCATGTCACATCCTCAGGACCGTACCAAGTCCACTGGACCTTTATAAGTTCTATGGCTCGATTCCGGAGCTGTTTTCTTTTCCTGTCCAATATGCGCATAGGATGCACTTGCAGGACACCTTCTGGTTCCACCTGAATCACATTCCAATCGATAACTTGATTATCATCAGGTACATATTTCTTAAGTAGTGAAACATGAAACACATTATGTACAGTCATAGATGCAGGTAGTGCAAGCATGTATGAAACTGGACCAATCCTTTCCAGGATCTCAAATGGCCCACAAAATCTTGCTACCAATTTGGCTCAACTTCCCAACTTCAGGGAACTCCTGTTAGTCTTAACTTTCAGGAAAACATGGTCACCCACTTTGAATTCTCTATGGGTTTTGTTACTGTCAGTGTAAATTTTCTGCCTATCCTGAGCAGCTTTTAGATTCTGTTTAATTTTTATCATTTGATCTTCCAACTCTTTGAGCAGCTCAGGCCCAACTACTTCTTTGTCAGTTGGATTATCCCA
>ML776650.1:1081712-1096141 GCA_009831015.1 Picea engelmannii | reverse complement strand
CATCGCTGCAATGTCAAATTTCTACAAGACTGATCTGGTCATGTTCTTCCAGATCTCAAGAACCCTGCAAAGAAAACGACACGCAAAACGGACATCCGGAGCTCCCAGAAATGGTCCGACAGCGTCTCCTCCTCAAAAGCTTCACTGCATCAACATGGCTTTGGGTTGGATTTTCTTCAACATAACTCTGCTCTGACTACCCTCCAATGGCCTCAAACAGGCATGCTTTATATAGCCTTGAAGTTGGTTTCTCATCCCCAACTTCCTCCAAGAATTTGGCCTCCAAAAATGCCCAATATCCCCCAAAAATGGAGAGAATCAGTTAAAAATAGGCTCAATTAATAGAAAAATCCATAAACTATATAACAAAACCCACTTGGCAAATGTATTGGGCGCTAGACCCTTTATTCGCACCGCTCCTTTATTCTTGGTCGCATGGGGGGGCCATGTGGCCGAGCGCTCATGCGCTGGCCCCCTTTCCGCGCACCTGCTCCTTGATTCTTGGTCATATGGTTATGTTGGCGCATTGGCATAAACCATGGGCCAACAGTTATAACAAACCCGCGCCCAAAACTTCCGCTCCCGGTCACAATTGAATGGTCGCATGATGTGGTTTTTTTATGCCGAGGGCTGGGGCTATGCCCCGAACCTTTTCGCCGCCATATGAAACTCCACCAAATTCAAATACCATTTGAACCGTTTAGTTCACAAGAACCATACGTCGCCCATGTGGTTAGCCTGTTCTTCCTAGTTCATTTCCCACCAGGAGGTCGCGGGTTCGACCCCCGGCCATACCATATATTTTAACACATGAACCAATAACCAATCACACGGTGCCACGTGGAATCCCTTGACTGGGCCACATGGCACCTTAAACACAAACCAGAACATGACACTTGTCAACCATCGATTCGTCCATGTCTGCCACGTGTCAAACTGTCGTACTGCCCAGTCAGCCTGCCACGTCAGCTACTGACGTCACCCTTCCACATGTCACCCTTTCAGTGGTGACACGTGTCACTTTCGGATACGTCCAACCATACGCCAAATCGACCAAAACTGCATGCCATGTGTCATTCCCTGGAGCTGCCATGTGTCACTGTACGGATGTGCCACGTGTCATTGTATGGACGGGCCATGCGTCGTTGTACAGACCTACCACGTCAGCATCCGTACAGACAGTACGAACTGCACAATCAACAATTTTTTTTACCTGTTTGAACTTTCAGACAAAACTCGATATCTTCTCCATACGGAGTCCGTTTGACGAAGTAAATATACCACCAAAATCAGAAAGACAAGACGGACGCAATGGTATAGGTTTCGTTGCATTTCGAGCACTTTCATTTTTGAGCATTTTTCAAGCCCTATCAGGCTTCTGGATCCGATTTTGGATCATTCTCAGTATGTCTTCTATTACCCTGTTCACCCTCTCTATATGACCATCAGACTCAGGATGATACGTTGTACTAAAGTTTAGATTCGTTCTGAATCCCTTGAACAATGATTTCCATAAATTCGAGGTGAATTTTGGGTCCCTATCAGACACAATTGTCTTAGGAATTTTGTGCAAGCGTGCAACTTCTTTTAAAAAGATATCAACAACATCAGTTGCCCTGTGGGTGGATTTCAGTGGAATAAAATGGGCAGCTTTAGTAAGCTTGTCCACCACCACCATGATTGAATCATGTTGCTTGTTAGTTCTAGGTAGTCCGGTGATAAAATCCATTGTTACCACATTCCATTTACACTCAGGAATGGGTAAAGGCTGCAACAACCCTGTTGGGTGTCTATGCTCATCCTTAACCTTCTGGCACTCCATACATCTGGCGATGTATTCAATAATTTCTTTCTTCATACACGGCCAAAAATAATGGCTTTTGACTGCTGCCATAGTCTTCTGATATCCATTATGTCCAGCATAAGCCACGTTATGCATCTCCTTTAGAATTGCCAGCTTCAATTATCGGACATTGGGTACATACACTATGTTTTTGTATAGAAGTAAACCATCAGTTCCCAAGGTGTAACTTTCCTTGTTCTGTGGTCTCTCACGATGTTGTAGCTTTGCTACAAGACTTCTGTACTACAAATCAGTATTTGCATCTTCCAAAATTCTGTCTTTCATATTAGTTTTGTACATGCTAATGGATGTAGCATGTAATTCGTGCACTTTTCTGTTGAGTGCATCAGCCACCTTATTTTCTTTCCCTTTGATATGCTTGATATCAAATTCATATTCGCACAAAAACTCCAGCCATCTGGTTTGCCTCACATTTAAAGTCGGTTGATCAAATAAATACTTCAGACCGTTGTGGTCTGTTCTTAATTCGAATCTCCTTCCCATGAGGTAATGTCTCCATTTCCTCAAGGTGTGGACGATTGTTGCTAGATCTAAATCGTGAGTGGAATAATTCCTTTCATGCTCTTTCAGCTTTCGGGACTCATAAAAAATTAGAAATTCCCTTTGGGTTAGAACTCCTCCCAACCCCTCCTTACATGCATCTGTGCACACTACGTAATCCTTATTTGTATCTGCAATATTCAAGATTGGAGCACTGGTTAGTAGCTTCTTCAATTGCTGGAAGCTTCTCTCACATTCTTCAGTCCACTGGAACTTCTTCTCCTTCCTTTGCAAGTAAGTGATAGGGTGAGCTATCTTTGAGAATCTGGCTATAAACTTTTTGTAGTAGCCTGCCAGACCCATAAAAGATCTAACTCTGCCACATTCCTTGGCACTGACCATTCTCGAATGGCCTCAACCTTTCCAGGATCCACAGCGATCCCTTCCTTTGATATAATGTGCTCCAAGTAATGAATCTGCCTTTGGTAAAATGAGCACTTGCTCAGTTTTTCATATAGCTGGTGCTCCCTCAACACCTGCAACACCATTCTCAGGTGTTGTTCATGTTCTTCCTCTGTCCTGGAACACACCAAGATATCGTCTAGGAAGACTATGACAAACTTGTCCAAATAATCTCTGAACACTCCATTCATTAAGCACATGAAAACATCAGGTGCATTTGTCAGTCCAAATGGCACCACTGTGAATTCATAATGACCGTACCTTGTTCTAAAGGTGGTCTTGCTAATGTCCTCATCATTTATTCTCACTTGGTGATATCCATATCTGAGATCTATTTTTGAAAATATTTTTGCATCCTTCAACTGATCAAAAAGATCATCAATCCTTGGCAGAGGGTACTTGTTCTTGACAGTGACCTTATTCAACTGTCGGAAATCAATGCACAATCTCAACGTCCCATCTTTCTTCTTCACGAATAGGACTGTGGCTCCCCACTGTGACACACTGGGGCGAATGTATCCCTTCTTTAGTAGCTCTTCGAGCTACAATTGCAACTCTTTTAGCTCTGGCGTACTCATTCTATAAGGAGCCTTCGAAACTGGAGCTACTCCAGGCATCAAATTTATAGAAAAATTGATGTCCCTCTTCGGAGGTAGTCCAGGTACCTCCTGAAATACATCCTTGAACTCTTTGAGTACCTCGTGATCTTCCATATTCGATACTACATCTCGGGATGCTTCTTCCACCCGAGTTACATATAATTGACAACCTTTTCGGTAACATTTCTTCAGCTGCATGGCTGAGATTTCCCTAACAACCACGGCTCTGGGAATTCCTTGGACTGTTACCGATTTTCCCTCTTCGTTCAGGTAGGTAATCCTCTTGTTAAGACAATCCAGAAGGGCATGGTGCTGGTCCAACCAGTCCATCCCAATTAAGAAATTGTATGAGCCTAAAGGAAAAATTTTCAATTCATCCTTAGTGCTCATTCCTTTCATGTCCACTGAACAAGACTTAACCAATTCAGTGACCTTCCTCTTTGTCCCTATGGCCAACTTCACTAACCAAGACTTTTCATGTTTGCTTCTTATTAAATGCAAACTTTCCACCACTCTAGGATGTGTATAACTATGGCTAGCCCCTGAATCAATTAAAATAACAAGTGGTCGGTTGTTGATCGTACCTTCCACTTCAATCATGTGCAATTTAAATTCTTCTTGTTTGTTGTCTAGGGCTGCGTAGATCCTCGGCATTCTTCTGCCCATATCCTCCACTGTTTCAGCTTGCTGAACAGTATGGAAAGTTCTTGCTTTGTCTTTTTTGTGGGGGCAGTCTCTGTACCTATGATTCCCTTTACAACCCCAACACTCCATAGGTGGAGACCTTGGCATCTGCTCACTCCCTTCAAATTTCCTGGGGTCTCTAAAAGATGACTGTCCCCAAGGGATGTTCTTGAAAAAGGGAGGCATGTTTCCCTTCTGCCTCTGTTCTTTCTTAAACCTCTTTTGGTCATCCCAAGCCTTCCGAAAGGTAGGCTTTTCTCTTTGTTGTTCATATAATAATTTCGCCCTTTTTATTGTTTCTTTCATAGTCTTAGGATCATCATATTGAATCTTGTCACCAATGGAAGGTGGCAGTCCACTCAGATACCTCTGAATTTTAATAGCCTCGTCTTTGATGAATGGAACATACTTCAATAGTTCCAGAAAACTTCGTTCATACTCATCAATGGTCATACTACCCAACTTGAGTTCGAAGAACTCCTTCATCTTTCTGTCATAGTATCTTTTGGTCAGGTATTTCTTCTCAAAATACCTCTTAAACTCCTTCCACGTGACCTCTTTCTCTCTGATGTGTTGCACCTGCACCAACTGATCCCACCACATGGATGCTTTTCCTTTCAGCTGGTACATTGCAATTCTTCCTTCTGCATGAGCATAATAATTCTACAGTTGGAAGTATTTCTTCATACCCAGCAACCATATTTCGGCATCTTCTTCCTTCTTATGTTCACCATCGAACATAGGCGGTTTAATCTTGTTGATTTCCCCTTTCAATTCATCCCTTCCAGATTTTCGGTGCTTTATGGTAGGAGACGAGATCAAACTACCGCGTGTTCCCCTACTAGAATGTCTTTGGGAGCGACTAAGATGTCGGCTACCACTCCTCGACCTCATTTTCCTCTCAGGAGTCCTGATGCTTCTTGATCTCTTTCTTCTCCCATGGGTTCTGTGACTCTCCGTCTTACTTGAGTCTCTTCCCTTCTTGAGTTTCCTCTCTATTCTTCCCAAGCTCTTCAAAAATTTTAAGTTTAATACACCCTGTCGATCCCTGACTTTCATGACCTTTTGGCTATCATCTCGGCGAGCCTGGGCCTCTCTTTGAAATACTTCAATGATTTTCATTATGTGTCCTTCCTTATCCTTTTTTTTATGTTCCCATTGGAGTTCGATCCTTCCACTTCCACATTGACATCCTTTCCTTCTCGTTCGTCTCCTGTTTCGGAGGCAATCTGCACCTTTTCCCATTCAATACTTGGCATTGGTTAACTGGAGTCCCGACCCTCGTTGAACTCTACACACGCACTGTGCAATTCAATTCAAAGTTTTTCAGGCCATTAAAACTTCATGAACAATCTACAACATTTATACACCAATACGAACAAGAACAAAAGACATTTTGATTCAAATAATTTTTTCTGAGCTCTCATTCGGCTCTGCAATTTTCGGGTCTTCGAAACTTTTGTTTTCGGCATTTCGGGACTTTCGGGCCTTCGGGTTTTCTGTACCCGGGACTTCGGGTTTTTAGTTCACGAGGATTTCAGACTTGATTTCCTTTCCAACCCTCAACTTCTGAATTCCTATTTTCTTTACCCTCCGGGCTCACATAGCACAGTGGTCACCCACAACCATGGTAGCACATGGCACGTTCATGAGGGTCCACGTCGCTTTTAACGACGTCATCGGGTCCCACCACTCTTGCTTTTCTTCTTGACCCACTGGAACGTGGTACATCTCCATGTGTCCACGTCCATTCCTAGTAAAATCCAACAGTCAGATCTTTCTCAGATCTATGGCTTAAATCCTTTCGACGTTTCGGGGTTTCAGGCATCGGAAGTTTGTGCATCCACACATCTTGAACTTCCATTTGCCAAAATCCAGAAATCACTGTCTATTAAACTACTTGATCCAATGGTAAAGTTCTTCTCCCCACGATTTATGGTGTAGATTGTTTCAGGATTTTGGGGTTTTGGGTTTGGAGCTGTTCACCTCTCCTCACTTCCCATCTCCCAAAACGTCGATTTCTTCCTGGACAATTAACGGTCCAGATCTCTCTTAGATCGACGATTATAATCCAATCATGAATTCACATTTCGTGAACTCTGATGAACTCACCCTTTGACCATTTCAAGTTACGAGTCAGCGAAAGGTTGATCGCTCCCCACGCGTTCTTTCTGATGGACGGTCCTGACTAATTCGGGATTTCGCGTATCGCGATTTCCACTTTCCTATGCAATTCCAAAGGGATTTAAACCCTGTGCACACTTTCCATATCTGACGGTCATGAGGGTTCACCTTCCCTCTCGAACAGATCCTAAAGCTCCAGCACTTCTGGTGTGGAGTCCTCTTTCCCTATGTACTTATACCACATTGGCTGCAGTTTCATAATGCCGCTATACCTCCTGAGCTTAAAACCTCATTAAGTAACTCCTTGACACTTTGGAGCAAACCAGGGTCCGAAATTTGCCTTCCAAACCCAATTTCCCCTCGTGTTCTTGGTCCAAAGACCACTCCACTGGCCCATCTAGGCTCAGTGTTGAAACCTTGGCTATGATACCAAACTGTAGCTCACCTTTTCAGCTACCATGGCTTAATCGCTCTTAAAAGGAAACTTTAACACCACTTGGTACATAACTCGTATAGGTATTATATAATCCACATGAATTTAAACAAATAAACACATTCTACACAGAGTATTCATATGAGTTACTGCCATAATTAACAATCAATAACGTTTCATACTAATTCATATACACAGCGGAAAGCATGATAACATAAACAGTAGAGTCATGCAAAACATGATTAAAACATAATCAGATACTTATCTTTTAACAGTGGTAGAATCCACCAACCAAGTGCAGGCCTTCCACGAACCTCCCAGCCTTAGACCACACTGCTCATCAGCTCAGCAGTGGGTCACCCCCGAGCTGGGACTAAGCTCCACCCCGAGACAAGGAATCCTAGGTTAGGCTAAGGTTACAGGGAAAACAACGCATAGCCACAGGAAGGGATTCTCTCCCAGGAACCACCCACACTCACTGCCCACAGTCCCTCATTCCCCACATGCCTGTTCCACCCCAGGAGGATACACCTTCTCTGTCACCTGGATAGTCCTTCGGCTACTAACCTCCCTTGCCTTGGTTACAACAACAGACCAGACCGAAAGTCTCTGGGCTCTGTGGTAGCTACAGGTTTCCTTCTAGGAGTTCTCTCCTTCCTCTGCGCACTCCCTCGCCTGGAGAGAATCGCTCACAGGTAAAAAAACCTCCCACACAGTCCAGCACTGCGTGGCTACACAACCAACGAAAAAAACAAACACAGCTTTTTCCACAGGCTCAGCAATGGAAAAATGGCCCAGGGTAACATCTTTGAGACAGAGATCTCACGCACAGGCTCGATCTCGGGCAGTGGATGCACACAGATTCTCCAGACACAGCACAGGATTTTTCGATTCAAACAGAGGTGAAACTGGCTCTTTCAGATTCGATCACAGGTTTCTGGTTTAGTACAGAGGTATACACGGGTTTTTCAGTTCAGAAGGTGTACGAGGTTTTTTTTCTGCAGAGCTCGCGTCAGTCATACTGCTCAGAGCCCATACACCCTCAGGCAGTCCACTCCCATAAGATTGTGAACACCCTTCGCAGTCCACCCAAACTATTTTATTCACATGCACCAAGGTCGACACTTGTCGCCTTGGAGACTGCATGTGTTCCAGCAGCACGCATCACCTTCCTTGGTCAAGAACTCAGGATAAAAAAATATAAATGGCACATGTTCTTTTGGAATAATAATAAAATATTATTCCTAGGCTTAAGCCCCTAATCCCCTGCCTTCTCTGTGGAAGCTCAGTCCCCCTTCACTCATTCATCGTGGTCGGTCTGCACCTGGCATTGTTTACAATTTTATTAAATGTTTTTGCATATATACAAGTACAAAATCAGGCCCTTGGCCTCCAACCCTTAGGCTCTCTTGCCTAACAATCACATAAGCCCAACGGCTTATACAAACTTGGCTCACTAGCCTATAACACATATTTACAATTCATTTCATACATTAGATTTACAACTGGGCTCGGCTTTGGGGACATTACAAAGACTCTTTGTTTCCTATAAATCTTCCAGTAATCTGGTATGTATCGATGTTTGTTTTAATGACAAAACCATATATGATGAATATTTAGATGAAGAAGAAATACTTACTCGTGAAGAAACAGCTACAAAAAATTCTTGAACTCAACCTATTTTTTATGAGTATGAGGATTTCAATGTTTATTTCTATGAGAATTCTCTGCCCCATGTTCCTAAAGACGAGTATCATCACTTTGATGAGAATACTTTTATCTCAGAATGTTATATAGAATTCTCTATTCAAACTGAGAAAATTCCTACGTCATTGTCTACATAAATTTTCAATGGCACACCAATCTATGAAGAGCATGAAGATCAACTTGAGTTCTTTTACTCAGAGTTTTAGTCTATTCCTATCATTATATGCTTGGGACTTGTATTAGATCAAGAGAAAATAAAGATTGAAGGACTGGAAATCCTAAACTCTGATCAAATAGAATTTTACATCATTAAGTTACTATATGATACATGTGTACAAAAAAATATTGAAGGGATGGATGAAGCACTGCATTCTCCTCCTAGGCTTGTATTCATCATGAAATTTTCAAATTGTACAGAGGGAGAAATCAATAAATGTAATGACTAGTGCATTTTTTTTGGAAAAAGAGTGAGATGGCCTCCTCCTCAATTTGTAACCTATGATGAGAAAAAACATGCAGAATACTGGCAATATCATTCTTTGATTGGTATTAGTGAAATTAAACATACGAATTTAACAAGGGACGATATCATTTCATGGCATAACTACGTTGCAACCATTGCAACTTTAGAAAAAGTTCATCAACATGGGACATGCACAAAGACATACAATTTTGTGGAGCTTTTAATGAATCAACTTTTCAGAAATGCAACATTATGTTATAAGAAGAACACATGTAAAATTCTCATAAACATATTGAAGATAATACAAGTTTCATATTGTCAACAACTCAAAGTTTCTTTACTCTGGTCGAGGATGAAGCATCGGGGTAAATTTCATGGAATTTGTAAAATATTTTCTTGGCTTCACTAGATTTTTTATTTCTTTAGTCATTTTTGTTTGTCTAACGAAAGTAGTATGAATGATCATGTATATAAATAGGCTTTCCCTCAAACACTTAAATTTTCACATCGGTTTTTGTTTTTGTTTTTAAGCAACAGATCAAAAAATTGTTTCTTGAGTTCAAATATTGATAGAGCAGAGAATTGGTTCAAAGAATAATCCAGGTGGACACCCGTGGTCTCACACCCATTCCACTCACTCAAATTATAGTTTCCATCTTGGTAGTTTTTCTACAGTTTTTCAAGTCCCAAACTTTCGGGGCCATTTTGAGGCCCTAAACTAAGTTTTTTTGATTTGGCAACACTAGATAAAACTGTGGGCCATCTGAAATGTGCACTCCTTGACTATACCTTTACGACGGGGTATTGAGTGCCCCAAACATAGATCGTATGTAAAATTTTCTCCCTCGGGAAGTTGACATATCAACTACCCCCATCGAGGCCCACAAACTTTTTGGCGTTTCATCATTCGGGGTTAGGGTTTTGGATGTTTAGGGTTTTATCATTTATGCTTTATGTTAAAAAGGCCTTTGGGGCCTCATTGTAATTATCTTCTTTTAATGAGCGTAACCGACACATCTCTCTTCATAGATAAGATACCACCATTCTAGCTAGCTTGTGTGCTTTGCATTTTACAGTCTTTTGTATTCCAGACAATCATTAATAGAATATGATTTTTTATTTTTTACTATGTTACTGTCTTCCTTGCAACATTTATGTGTATCTCCTTGTTATATCTCTATTATATTTATACCTTCATGTCATTCCCAAAATAATCCAGATCAGTGGTATCGGAGCAGTCTTCTCTTTGTCATTCTTAGTGCATGTCCCTGACAAGGTCAAGGTATAGAGAGTTGGTTCTCGAGCTTGTTTCTCTTGAGTACAAATTCTCTCGCCCATCTAAGAAACATCCCTTGGTGAAAGAAAATGGATATGATGGATCAGAATATCCTATCAATTGTTTCTCTAGGAATCCCTCATGTGAAAAAGGAACAAGATGATAGATAATTTCGCATAGATCCTTGGACGATTGTTGATAACAACGGAAGCACCTTCATCTAGCAGTCACTTTGGAGGTGTGATGTCTTTTAAGGTACAATTTAACTTTAATATTCATTTATTTTAAGGCTAGATAGATGTCGACGCTTTGGGAAAATGGTTAATTCTTCTAGAGGGTTATTTCTCTGTCCAAAATTTGTCCAACGGTGAAAAAATCACCTTTGGGCTCCTTAAGGCCCTTCTCCATGTCAAAGATTGGTGGGAGACTTACTGTGATAAACATGTCTAGGATGAGTCTACGATTTTTGGGCCAGTATCCACTTGGGCATCTTATGTTGATGCCCTTAAGGAAAAATATTACCCTGTTGGAAACTATGATGATCGGTACATGAGATGGACCACATTGCGTCAATAGAGGGGTCAAACAATGCCATAGTTCAAAAATACCTTCCATACCTTATGCACCAAGCTGGGTATCAAATACTTCAAGTAGGATCTGGTTCTAAAATATCATGGGGCTCTACACAGATATATCCAAACTGAAATGGAGTTTCTGGACATCTCATCAATGGGATCCTCTTATCGATATGTTGTCAAAATCGAGCAGAAATTTAAGCAATGGAACAAATGGGAATTCAGGTCTACAAATCCGCAAAAACCGAAGTATGGTAAGAGTGGCCCTAACTCCCAAGGAAAATGAAAGAGAAAGTATTTTTAGTCCCAGGAAAACCAGTCCAAACCACTAGCAAAGAAGGGTAATGGGAAGTCGAAGAAGGACACTAGAAAGTGGTGCGAGTTCCAAAAAATCCCTTGGCACAATACTAATGAATGTTACTCAAAATAGTCATTGTTGGCTGAGATGAAAGCCTCAAGGTCATATGTTGATTTAGACTTTGATTTAGAGCCGAAAAAGGGAAAATGGATCATTGACGTAGAACCCAGTGTCACCATTTCTACCACAAAATTCCAGCTAGAGGAACCAAAAGCAACCTAAAGAAGGGGAGCGCCTCTTCCATTCACAGATGTTGGTGAAGGGGACCCCACTCCATTTCATTGTTGATAGAGGTAGCCAGAAGAACTTAATCTCAGCAGAGGTTGTTAAGAGGTTGAACCTAACAATGAAACTTCATCCTCCTCCATACACCATCAATTGGCTCAGCCAAGGACGGGACTTCTGTGTCAGCCAACAATGTCTCCTTCACTACGACATCAAACCCTTCAAAGATGAGGTATTGTGTGATGTTTCCCCCCCTTGAATTCTATGATGTTTTGGTAAGAAAACCATATATGTGAAAGTGTCATGATGTTTATGAATCTAGGCCTCATAGTGTCATTATTACTTTGGGAAATGAACTCTACAGGGTACCAAAGGAAATCCCAACTATTGCGTTCTCTTTGATCTCCATGAAGCAATGTAGAAAGCACGGGGGCTTCACCTTACTGACCAATATCTTATCACATTCATTCATAAAGGGGGTTTTTAAATTGTGAAAAATGGGATCAATATATTGTAGGTATTGGGGGGGATGTGGGGTATGGGGGAATTTATAAGTATTGGGGGGTATAAAAAGTATCATGTGGTAAAAATAGATGTTTTTTTAATTGGAAAGATGTATTGGGAGGGGGGGTTCAAAAAAAGGATTTTGGGATATATTTTTCAATATCTAGTGAAATTAGGGGTACTATTTAATATCCAACGAACGCATGCACTATGTCATAGGTTCACTAAGTGGAGACCCCATGGAAAAAATGTGGTCTCTCAAACTGGGAGATTTGTCATCTTTATGGTTCGGTTGGAAGGTGAATGGAAGGTCACTACAACCACCAAAACCTTTGCATGACATCTCTCTACAGAGCAGCAACAAGTGGACAAGACAGTAGAAGAGCACAAAGACATATTTTCCTCGCCTGTTGGGGTGCATGTGCATTGTCAGGTAAAGAACTCAATTGATTTGAAACCTAGTGATCCTATGCTTAACATCCCTGTGTACAAGCATTATGTTATGGAGAATGAAGAAATCAAATTCCAGATCCAAGAGATAATTCTAAAGGGTCACATCAGACCAAGCTCCTCATGTTGTGGGAGCTCAATTGTTCTAGTACAGAAAAAGGACAGGACATGGAAACTTTGTATTAATTATAAATCTCTGAACAAGATCATAGTCAAGAACTGATACCCAATCCCCCGAATTGATGATATTCTTGTTCAACTCAAGTGAGACAAGTTTTTCAGTAAAATTGATCTGAAGTCAGGCTACCACCAAGTGTCAATTGAGCAAAATTATGTATGGAAGACATCCTTTAGGTTTAAAGAAGGTCTCTTCAAGTGGTTGGTCATGCCTTTTGTCTTGACTAATGCCCCGACCACATTCATGAGGATGATGGATGGCATATTGTTTCCATTCAAAAAATCCTTTGTGGTTGTATATCTGGATGACATCCTCATCTTCAGCAAAACTTGGGAGGAACATTTGAACCATATTTATCACAGGTCTTGGGAACCCTATGACAACACAAGTTATATTCCAATTTGGAGAAGTGTTCTTTCATCGTGCAAAGAATCCAATATTTGGGATACATCGTGGATGAGCAAGGTGTGCACGTGGATCCAACCAAGATCCAAGTCATCTATTATTGGTCAGCCCCGAAGATAATGGTTGAACTCCGCAACTTCTTAGGCCTCGCCAACTTCTACCGCTGGTTTGTGTTGGGATTCTCTCATATCACTTGGGCCCTAAGCTATGTGACCAAGGTTGGAATGAAGGCCAAGTTTGTGTGGCTATGTCCCAACAGAAAGCATTCAAGGATTTGAAATTCCACCTCTTCTCAGCGTCATCCTTATTCTTCTAGACCCGCAACAACAATTTGAGATTGAGATAGATGCTTTAGATTATCTTATCAGAGTAGTCCTCACTCTGCATGGGCATTCAGTAACCTATGACAATGAAACACTATTTGATGTTGTTTGCAGATACCCCACCTATGACAAAAATATGTACTCCATTGTGCAGGCATGTCGACGATGGAAACATTACATCCTAGGGAAGGAAACGATCATCCATATTGATTGCATGCCATTGCAATTCATGCAGACATAAGGAAATTTACAAAATGACTACCATCAGAAGTGGTCTACGTACCTCCATAAATTCCACTTGAACATCAAGTATAAGAAGGGTAGCACCAACCATGTCATAGATTTCCTTAGTCGACCCTCCGTTGTGGCGCTAACCACAGTTCTTAAATCTTGTGGGCATGAGACGTCCGAGTGACCACAATTATACAATAATGACTCCAACTTTGTTTCTTCCTATCAGACATTGAGCGTGGGAAAAATAGTTCCAGACTTCCATCTCCAGGATGGATTGTTATGCCATATGAACCATATATGTTTTCCTTCAAGAGAGCATGTAAAGTTGATCTAGGAAGCTCATTATTGTTCGACAACACAGGTATTCCAATAGAGGACGAACACCTTCAGTAACCACTCACATAACCAAATCAAAGATCAACACATTGATGTTTTCACGTGGTAAAACCCCTACGGGGAAACATCCACGACCCCAGCCAACGCGACCACTTGGAGTAGTTTATTAATGCAAAGAAAAAGATTACAGAGAGATTTTACAAGAGAGTTTCTCACAATCGATCATCGGCAAATGACCCTCCATGCTCTTTAAATAGAGATCATGGACCAATCGGGTGTTAAGCCACGGATCAATGGCTGTTAAGATCGAGGAGAGTATGAACCGTCGGATCACTCTATGTCGGGAAAATATCGTGACGGTCGGATTTCCTAACTACAAATGCATACTAATGCATACTAAAGAAACACACTTTTACCTAACGACATATTAGACCAAGTAGATCTTAAATAACTCCTAAGTGTCTAAATATCCCAACATCCCCCCTTAAGAACAACTTGGGATAGGATTGAAGGATTTACAATAATGGCACAATAGGAGAAGGAAGGAGGCATTAGAGCCTATCCCCCCTTAATGAAAACTTCCTAAACTCCTAACATAGATCGAAGTTTGGAAAACTTCGCTTCTGTAAGAGACTTTGTGAAAATGTCTGCAACTTGATCTTCTGTAGGGAAAAAGAGAACTTCAATAACTTGATCATGAATGAGATTTCTGATGAAGTGCATGTGTAGCTCGATGTGTTTTCTACGCT
>ML776650.1:1042634-1076624 GCA_009831015.1 Picea engelmannii | reverse complement strand
ATCACTCTATGTCGGGAACATATCGTGACCATCGGATTTCCTAACTACAAATGCATACTAATGCATACTAAAGAAACACACTTTTACCTAACGACATATTAGACCAAGTAGATCTTAACTAACTCCTAAGTGTCTAAATATCCTAACAATTATAGCCGAGCAACATGACATTTTTTTGTAGAGAAAATAGTGGTAGTACTGCAAAAAAAAATATTGGTCAAAGCTTCGAAAAGATGTCTGCAAGTACATAAGATCCTGCACTTCCTGCACCATTTCCAATCTCACCATCAAGAAACAAGGGTTATGCACCCCTCTACCTACTCCAAATAGGCCTTGGGAGTCCATCTCCATGGATTACATGCTTGATCTTCCTTCAACCAAGCATGGGAATGACTATGTCTTCGTGGTCATTGATCGATTCTCTAAGATGCCAGTTTTGGTACCCCACAAGAAGAGCATCATAGCCGAGGTCGTTGCCAAGCTATTCTTTGAACATGTTTGTGTTCATTTTGGTCTCCCACGAACCATTATCTCAAATCAAGACAGTAGGTACCTAAACACTTTTTGGTCCATCCTATGGTCGATGATGGACACCAAGCTGACCAAATTGACTGCCTTCCACCCACAAATTGATGGAAAAACAGAGGTAGTCTACAGGATGATTGTCCATATCCTAAGGATGTACAATTCCAAACATCCACGCACATGGGATGAAATCCTTCCATATGTTCAACATAGCTAAAACAAATCCCTCCATAGCTCTATTAGCCATAGACATTTTCAAGTGTGCTTATGGTTCCAACCATTAAACCCCATTGGCGTAGCTTTTCCCATTGCATTTTCACAAGAATAGTCCTCCCATGCTCAAACCAAAGTTGATCGAGCAACCAAATTTGATGAGTGAATCTAGAACATCCAACAACAAGTTCATGATATTTTGTAGAAAGCTAATGCCAAGTACAAGTAGCGCCATGAACAACATCAGGTACCACACAAGTTTTAGGTGGGAGATAAGGTATGGTTGCATTTGCATAAAGAGTGCCTCACAGGACCCCATAAGAAGTTATTCCCACTTTGATACAAGACTTACACCATCACCAAGGTTGTGGGTGAGAATGACTTTGAATTAAGTACTCCTCCTTTCCTTGGCTTGCACATGTTATTTAATGTGGAATTGCTTTAACCATATTTCCCACCTCTGTTAAACACTTCGGACGTGGCCAAGTACTTGGCCCCTAAAAAGAACTCAAACCTGATTGCATTGAGCAGGCGATAGTTGATCATATCATGGACACCAATATGAAGGGATCAAATTTATGGAGTCAATCCATCCATGTAAATAATAACTTGATGGATTAGCTTGATGGAGTTCAATGGGAATTATCGAAGAAATCCCATCAATAGTGAACATCAATAATCCATCCATCCACCATCATCAGTAGTGAAGGGATTGGTTTTATGACTTGTTCCCAAACCCCAATCTCTTCCTCGGAATAGGTTGACCCCTTCGCTCTCTCGTGGTACAATCCTCTTCCTGTTGAGCCCCCACTTTTCCACCGGTCCACAGAAACAAGATATAGGACTGATGCCAACAATTCATCATTTCACCATAGGAGAAAGGACTCACAGGGCCAGATCACTAATTAATCAGATAAAAAATAACTTCTTTTTTCATTTCCGTATACTTTCCCTAGCCATATCGACTTCTATTCGCGGGCCTTACGCAGTCGATCAGATTATATCTCATATAGATATATATTTATATATCCCTTCAACTTAGGTTATCAAAATGATCTTGGATGACCCCAAAGGTCCCAAATTTTCGGGGCCATTTTGAGGCCCTAAACAACGTTTTTTTGACTTGGAAGTGCCAATTGGGATCTATTGGGTCATATGAAATGTGTACTCCTCATCTAGACCTTTCTGAAGGGGTAACGAGTTTCCAAAATGAAGATCGTATGCAAACATTGTGCCCTTGGGAATTTAATGTATCAACTACCCCCATCGTCCAGGGTTAGGGTTTTGGATGTTTAGGATTTTCTCATTTATATTTTATGTTAAAAAGGCCTTTGGAGCCTCATTTTAATCGGGTTCTTGCGTATGAGCGTAGCCGACACATCTCTCTTCAAAGATAAGCTATCACCATTCTAGCTAGCTTGTGTGCTTTGCATTTTACAGAGTTTTGTATTCCAGACAATCATTAATAGAATCTAAGTTTTATCATTTTATTGTATTGTTGTATTCCTTGCAATGTCTATGTGTATCTCCTTGTTATATCTCTATTATATTTTTGTCTTCATGTCGTTCTCAAAATAATTCAGATAAAAAAAAAATGACTACATGCCTCAAGGATAGAAGACACTTGGCCTGTAATTCTCGATAACTCGCAGAGAAGCACCGTCCCCATTAAGAACCAGATGTTGTAACCCACAAAAATTATTGTATAGCCCAAATTTTGATCCTGAAATTTGATCATGTCTTTATTTTCTCATAAACTTGTCTTGACCATTTTCTTATCCTTGCAATTGATATTCTATTGAGCCCCGTGAGTACCATCATAACCTTGAACTATTTGCATCTTGTGAAATATTGCCATACCCTAAAAAAAAAAATATATATATATATATATATATATATATAATTATATTTGATTATATTTAGTCCAAAAACCTATATAAAAGACCCTCCACCATGGTTCATATTTTATTAATTATTTTATTGCCTTTTCAAAAATCCTAGAGCCAAAGTTAATATTAATCCATATTTCAAAATTTAAAGTTTAAACTATGGTATGTCATACAACTTATATAAAAACCATTCACCATAGTTGATACTTTATTAATTATTTTATTGCCTTTTAAAAAATTCTAGGGCCCACATAGCCATTGTAGTTGCACCAAAACCAGAAATTTTCCAGAGGACTCATCACTCACTTGCAGAATATGTTATCTTCAGTTTTATGTAGTTTCTCCATATTTCGTGGGCTCTTTCTTTCTTAATGTCCGCGAACATATGTAAAGAATCTTGTTTCAGCCATGGAGATTGTTATTGCGGACTTGTTCTGAATGTTGTTTCTATGTGATGTCTTTCGAATACAAATCCAAGCAATGGCCTAGATTTAATACATGATATTTACGGAATATTGTATTGGAGTATATTAATGTTATGAGTACAAGGTTCATTTTTTATGCTTTCTTTATGGGATCTAGTGCATGCCACTCTGCTATTAGTATAAAATATTTCTAGCTCTTCAAGCTCAAGGTTCTTTTCAATTTCATGGTAATTATTAGTTCCCAGTAAATCAGGGACTCTAGCATTCGATACAGTTTTGATCGTCGATTAATTTGAGTTCGATACAGTTTTGATCGTCGATTAATTTGAGTTTGATTTTTAATAAATTTATTATATCTCTAACTTTGTATCGTGGTTTGGTTTTTAATTCTTTTTATAGACAACCCATATTATAGACATTCCGCGACATGGGCAACCTATGATACCAAAGATGAGAAAATGGAGCCTGGAAGTAGAGCCTCTGATAAAATGCCCAAATTTTGACCAGAAAGAAGACCCGGATATTCAGCAGAACGAGGTATTTATGTTACTTTCCTGGCTTCTATGGCTTCCATGGCCGACTGTATCTTCTATGAGTTGGAGCAAGGGAGAACTGGAGGAGGACCAGGTAGAGATAAAGCTCATGTAAGAGCAAGACATTTATGTAATAGTAAACTCACACAATGCTCCTATATTCCAAACAGAGATAAATTCACTCATTTACTGAGTATATAAATACAACGTTGATTCTCTTAAAAGTAAAGAAATCATAAGTTTATATTATTTTAATGCCTTCTACTTGGACGAAGAGGAAACCCATTGCAACTTCTTGTGTCATTTAGTCTTGTCTTTTTAAAAATAATAATGTTACACTATAAAAATAATAATGTTACACTATAGTTTGAACAATAATAACAAAACAAATTTTAGGTTAAAAAAACTTTATATTAATGTGTAAAATATAGTAACACATTTGATGTGAAAAGTCATTTAGTTTTGTCTTTTTAAATAATGTTACATTCCCGTTTAAACAATAATAAAAAAATTTAGATTATTTTTTTTTTTCAAAAATAACTTTACACTAATAACAAGTTTTAGATTAAAGTTCAAGTATTAAATTAAAGTTTATTTAAAAAATAACTTTATATTAATGTGTGAAAAATAGTAACACATTTTGATGTGAAAAGGAATCATATTAAATAATGATGGGTTTTTGCAAGTTTGAGTGAATACTGATATAATATTAGCATTTATTTTGAATAATGATACACCAAAAGTTGTATAACAATAATAAATAGCTTATCTCTGTCTATAAATCAACCAATAGAACTTACAGTGGGTGATATTGATATTAGATTTAAGAACACATATTCCAATGTTGTCTATTTCCAAATCTGTTCGCTAGGTACTAAGCTGCAATGCAACACTTGTTAAATTATTGGATCCGTTTTGAAATTCCCAACACATTGAGGACCTCCATTCCTCTTCATTGTTTGTGGTATTTTGTTATATTCAATGTCACTTGTTGATAGTTGAATATTGATTGTCATTCTTTAAAATTCTTCTATATCTTTCACTCAAGCAACTTTATTTTTGTGTACATGAGATAAGTGTGCCCAGTGGAAAGGACCATCCCTGGTCTCAATATTTAGAATAGAGTTTCTATCTCTAGTTTTCACAGTTCCTCCAACATCATTTATTAAACCCCACAATCACTAAAATTTGGCATTGAATTTTGTATGAAGAACCTATTCTTGAGGTAACTCTGAATATCCATATTTGTTATAGTTTGAGGGTTACCCCCTCTGGCCCAAGAGCCAACTTGAGGCCTGAAGCGGGGAGGATATTTTCCTCCATAGGGCACCTTTTCCTTACTCCTTAGCCAAGAACAACACCGTGTTTGTAGGTTCTCCCCTTCGTAAGGTGGTTATTGAAGGAACCATACAACCTTCCTTGCACCCTTCTCTCGGCCTGAGTTGTAGAGTTTTGGGACCTGTGTCTTCAAAGATGGATAATTTTGGTTGGAATTCCACCTGGTCTGCAATGACAAGTGTTGAACCCAAGAAATTAATAATATTTTTCATAGGTATGAGGAGTATTCTCAAGCCAACAACAATGTCATTTTAGCTCTTACCTCCAAAGTAGCATAATTGGAACACTCTTACACACCTCGTAATGTCAACCAGATGAGCCTTCTTCTTGCACAAAAGAATTGAATTAACACTTTGGATGTAGAGTGTGGTAGGCTGGGAGTTTTAATGGCTTCATAGAGGATGGAGAATCTATCCTTGGCATCCAATAATCAAGGAATTCAAAGCTTTGTCCATGGAGGGGATATTGAGGTAGAGATTGTCTTTCAAAATCAAGTTCCATTGGATATAGAAGTAGCAGGTTTCCAATACACCAACAAGGAGCATGAATATTAGGGAAGCATGAAAGTTTAATACAATGTGTATGTTATTCAGAGTTAGATGTGTTTTGGGACAGTTTTATAGGCAAGCAACATGTGAGAAAACTTGGAACTCTGGTTTGGTATATCTTTTTTTACCATAAATCTAAATATAGAAATATGCTTTGTATGAAGAAGTTACATAACAATTGATGTACTCATTCTTATTCCTAAACACAACAAAAATTTACATAAATTAATACAAGTTCAGTTCTCGTTAAAAAAAATATGCATTACTATCTCATATCCTAGATAAATGAACAACCCCTTAAAGTGATACAATAAGAATAAATGATTAATGACACAAATTGATCCAAAAGCACCAAGAAACAGTCTTACAATATCACAACCCTAATCTCTACACATTAGAAGTTTAAATCAACACTTCAAAAGAGTTGGTCCCCAAAAATGGCTTCCATATTAACATCTAGAAATAAATTTCATACAATGCAAAAAAATTCAAATATCTTTCTTTAGAATCACATTTACAGAATTTTCAAAAATTAATTGTTTCTTAGTTCTTAGATTTCATACAATGCAAAAAAATTCGATTATCTTCTTTTAGAATCACATTTACAAAATTTTCAAAAAATAATTGTTTCTTAGTTCTTGAGAGTAACTATTTCTTGACTCCTTCAATTACTAAAACCTAAAGTGACTTTAAAACATAACGTTAGAATAAAACAAAGTGATGCAAAGATGTTGTGTTTGCATTGTCCTTTTCCTGGATGTAAGCCTTCCATATTTCATAAATTGAATAAAGTTTCACCACTTATGGAAAAAAAAAAAACTTGTCAAGTCCCACTACATACAAGATAATTGATCATGATATTTGATCCATTTTCTTATTCAACATATTTGAAAAAGAGTAATGGGAGAGGTTTCCTTAGAAGGTATTAAGATGAATTGCTTCAATCTATCCATTGTTATAGTTGGTGCTTTTTCAATGACTAATCACTCCAATTTAATATTGTTTCTAAAGAAGTCATCACTTGATATGTTGGTAATAGTTTTTCTAGCTCACTAAAATAAGGAAGAATAAACTTTTGAATTATCAATTTAATATATTTTCATAGTTGGTGACACTTACTAAAAGTATCATCAACATCTTTGCCTAGTTTTCAATATGTGTATTTATAATTCAATATGTGTATTTATAATTGTTAAGAGCCACCTCCTAGAGATCAAATTCTCTTTTGCTAATTTGGGGAATTTCCTAAGGGACATAAGTGTTCATGTTACCATTTCTTAACTAAGTTGAAGACAAATTGTACTCTTTATTGATTTGTTTTATGCTTGTGACCATGTTGCTAAGTTTGAGTAAATCTACATAATGTTGTTGTAAATCCTACATTTTTTTGTGAAACAACCGTTGGACTACATTTAATTCGTCATGTATTTCAAAAATACAAGCTTTAAATGTGTTGACACTAATTGTTTATACTTTGGGATAACTCACTTGGTTCTCCAAAAAGGTTATTCTCCTTTTGTTTTGTTCTAGTTATTTGACTAAGTCATGTGCATGGGATATATTGTCATGTGAAAAGGAATTCATTGTTAGAAGCTATTTCCATCATGTATTTACATGTATCATCTTATATTATAGTCTCTATATTGATCACTATCTCTAAGTATACATCAATATTTTTCCTATTGTGAGTTTGCCTCAAAATTTTCCTTTTCTTCTTATTAGTCCCTACCGAAGGCCTAGGACTATAGCAATCATTTTTGTGTTGACCGCGATTTTGTTTTTGTATTGACCGAAAGTTTCTCACTTTTTTCCATAGTTTAACTTTGTTGCAAGCTATTCAATTGTATTTCTTGTCTTCTGATTGGTCTTTCAAAACAAGATCTTATTTCCAGGTCGGCGGTGGGAATTTAATAAGCAATTTATTTATGCAGTTGTAGCAGATGGTTGGAACATGTGCATGTACACGTGTCAAAGTTCTAAGACGATCTCGGTTTCCGAAGCTTGCCACTATGTCAGTTGTTGAATGGGGACATTGAAATTTGTGGGTTGGACAATATGTAAATGTATTTATTATATAATATATACATTGATTTTAACAAATATATACAAATTATTCACTTCTGAGTCTTCTTTAAATTTAGTACGATCCGCAAATTTTAAAGGGATTTCCGTGTACTATATGACATTATTTTGTGTACAGGATTTTATGGATTGCAAGGAGTTTTAATTGAGTTCTTTTGTTCTAAGTAATTGTTGATTTCTTTGCATTTGATCATGATATAGTGTGCTACGAGCCAGAAAGACAAGGTTCTTCGGAGGCTGCAAGTGATGCAACTGGAGACTTGCAACACATGAATTTGGGCTTCTACAAATGTATGTTAGAGGATAAGAAATCATATGCATCTACTATTTTTTTTTGAACCGCTTTGCTTGAATATTAATTTATGTGTTTTCAGACAAGTGCAAGTAGTTTCTCTCATGCAGAGTGCAGTTACTTGTGTTTTGTTACTGGCTTAGAATGGTGGGATGTAATTTTTTGGGGGTATGTTGTATATGCAAAAGAGAATTGGGAGTTGATTATTGTTTTGTTTTTCTAGAATCAAGCTAAGATGGTCAGAGGTTGTTGTAGAAACTGTGTAGGCTGAAAATAGTCAAAGGTGTATAGGAAAAAACCCTCGTGCATATTGCAGTTACTTCTGGTTTGTTATTGGCTGCAATGGTGGAGTAGAATTTTTTTGGGGTGTGTTTTATATGTGTGATAGAAATGAGGGATGATTATTGTTTTGTTTTTTCATAGGCAATTTAATTCGTTCAAGGGTTGTTACAGAAAGTGTGTAGGCGAAAAAAAATTAAAGGTTAACATGAAAAAAGGTGTGTTGGTTTAAGGTTGTGTTATTCACTTTTTCTTTGGTTTGCAAAATGTATTTATCCACCTTTTGTTCTATTATAGATCAGAAAGATGAAGCTCTTGTCAATTTTCAAGTGTTGTGTCTTGCAAGTTGTAGGACTTGTGGTGTTATCTTTTTGCAAATCTAGGTCAAAGTGTAAGAAAGCATGTGCATTGTGTGTTATATGCCAAGGAAGATTAAAAACTAATTCTTATTTTTCATTTTCATAATTAAGTTAAGTCGGTCGAGTGCTATTTTCGGAGACTGCATGGGTCACGAAGAATTAAAGTTAAAAAAAAAAATGTGTGTTTTTTTGGGCTTGTATTGTTCTTTTTATTTTGCAACTGCTTGATGCTATAGAGATAGTCTAAAGAAGTGGACAAATTTTCATGTGAGTTATGTTTACAAAGTATGTGCAATAAGAAGGAGAGGGTGTCCATATGTTACCTTGTGTTTGACCAATTGGCTCGGATATTCACTTATGTTTCTTGGATAGATGCAATTAGTTTGTGTGCTTGTTGTCTAATAGTGTATTTGTTATGCATAGTGCAGGTGTTGTGTTTTATTGGAGTTTTGTCTGGTGTTTTACTTAACCATTTTGTCATTCATCGTATGCAAAAAATGCATCTGTTGATAATTCTCTTTTATTTTCATTTACACTTGAATATGTAGATAGCTCCATTTTTCAAAAGATATGTCTTAATGTCTGGAATATGATGCAATTATTGCAAGAAATAGGATCCTAGTTTATATTGATATGATTGCAATGCATCTATATCTTTGTTGTCTATACAAACCAAGAAATGATGTATTGATGCATTATGAAATTCAATGGAAGAGTAATGGAAATGCAAGGGGGACGTGGAATGCATCAAACAAAGATGTTGGTTGTGGATCCTGATTATCTTCCTGATTAAAAGGTTTGTTTCATTTGTGCTTGGATCCCATTTCTTGATGGGGGTGTGTGGGGGGGATTTCCCCCCACTACTTTCGTCAAGGGGGTCTAAGGGGGGTAGTGAAAATTAATGGAGCCCCCCCTAGTAGGGGATTCGGTGGAAATTCCCCCGAAGTGAAATTTTGGGGAAAATTACCTTGTAAAATACTGTAATTCCGTAGTCAATCTGGACTGTTCATTACAAAGTCATAAATCTGACTGTAGAAGTTATGTTAGGGATTTTTTCCCAAGAAGGAAACCCTCTTTTATGAGGGAATTGTATTGCAGATGTGGGTGATAGTGAATATTTTATTATGAGGGAGGAGATTGTGAGAGAAAGAAGAGGAAGTTACAGCGGGCATGTTGTAGGTTGTATCCCTTCATTTTGTTGGCTAATAAAAAGGAAGGACCTAGCAATTTCTCTGGTGGACATAGCCCACATTGGGTGAACCACGTATACCACATATATCTGTGTCTCTATTGTGTTGTGTATATTTTGTGTTTTATTTCCGCATTTGTTTTATTTTATTGCTCTTGGATCCTATTTTTTCTAACGAATGGTATCAGAGCCAAAGGCAACTCGCAAGAAAGGAGGGTTCCCGGTTCGAGTGGGAGCAATAGCGGAAGATGGAAATTTTGAGGTCGAGAAATTAAATGGACAAAACTACCAGCTATGGAAGATGTAAATGGAAGATTATTTATATCAAAAGAATATTTACCTATCATTGGGTGGAATAGAAAAGAATTCGATGGCCATGAAGGGCGAAGAATGGGAGGTTCTTGACAGAAAGGCACTAGGAAAAATATGGTTGTTCCTGGCAGCATCAGTGGTTTTCAATATTTCAAAAGAAAATACAATGGAGGATATGATGAAGGCACTAGCTAGACTATATGAAAAACCCTCGGCCTCCAACAAGGTATTTCTAATGAAGAAATTTTGCATATCATTTAAATGAATTTAATATTGTTACCAATCAACTAAGTTATGTAAAAGTGAACTATGATGATGAGGTTAGGGCTCTTCTAATATTGTGCTCATTGCTAGAAAGTTGGAATGGCTTGGTCATGGTTGTAAGTAACTATGTCTCTAGTTCAAAAACTGTTAAATTTGATGATGTTATTGGTGTTATCCTTAGCGAGGAAATGCGACGGAAAATCACAGGTGAGATATTAGGTAATGCGTTGACCATGGAGACTAGAGGAAGACAAAAGGAAAGAGGAAAGAGTCTAGGGGTTCGTGAGAATTATAGGAAGGGAATATCCAAATCCATACTATGTTGACAAAGTGTCCTCAGACACGTAATTTTATTGATAAGGAAAAAGTGATTACAATATGAAGTGAGGACTCATAATCAACTTATTAACCTCACTTGAAGAAGGAGCTATTTTATATAGCTCAACTCTAAACTAAAAACTAGGAGAACAACCAATCACATAATCACATGAGTATGATAGGTGTCCTTTACATAGAAGTTAGGTGTCCTTATCCTAACAAACTAGAACAAACTAATTTTCTAAAAACATTTAATTTAGAAAATACTTAGACTATAGAACTTTAGGATTATGAGGCTAACTATCCCCCCTTTAATAAGAAAGTTCATTTTTACAAATACCAAGATCATTTCTAAACTTAGTGAACTTTATTCTACCAAGAGGTTTGGTAAAAATATCTGAAGTTTGATCTTCAAACAAACAAAACTGAGGCTTGATGATGAGTGATATGATGAAGTGGTACTTGGTGTCGACATGTTTAATCTTTGAATGAAATATTGGATTCTTGACCATCTTTATTTATGACTAACTATCAATCAATAAGGTAGTTGGTGATTTCTGATTTTCACCAAGATCCTGTAAAATTATGCTTATCCATACAATCTCACATGTTGCTTCCCAAGATGATATGTACTTTGTCTCTACTGAAGAATTGGTAATTGTTGGTTTCTTTTTGCAATTCTGAGATACTGCTACTGAACCTATATTCATTAAATAACCTGAAGTGGATGTTTTATCATCAATGTCACCTGCAAAATCAACATCTGAATATCCAACAAGTGTAAAAATTTTGTTCCTTTTGTAGAGAAGACCAAAATATTTTGTACCTTGAATGTATCTTAGTACCCTTTTTATCGAATTCCATTGATTTTCCCTTGGTTCCTGCATAAACCTTGAAAGTATATTGACTGAATATGACAAATTTGATCGAGTATTTTTCAAATAAATGAGACTTCCAACCAATTTCCTGTACTTTTTATTGTTTACCAATTCCCCCCCTTCAAATTTTGAAAGTTTCAATTTCTGCTCCATGGGGGTAAGAGAAGGTTTACAATCTTTCATGCCAAATTTCTTTAACAATTCAGTGGCATACTTAGTTTGACTAAGGAATATTTGGTTAGGATGTTGAGATACTTCAACTCCAAGATAATAATGAAGTGTTCCTAAATCAATCATTTTGAACCTTGCTTTAAGTTCTTCCTTAACCTATTTTATGTGAGCTTCATCATTTCCTATTATGATTAAGTCATCAACATAGAGTACAAGTATCACCATGTGCTTATATTTCATTCGAAAATACAATGTATCATCTGATTCACTTCGCTGAAAACCCACCTTTCGTAGGTACTCATCCATTTTTGCATACCAAGCTCGAGGAGCTTGTTTCAAGCCATATAAATCCTTCACAAGTTTGCAAACTTTATGTTCTTTTCCTTTAGATTTAAACCCTTGTGGTTGAGTCATGAAAATATCTTCCTTTAGATCACCATTCAGGAAGGCACGTTTGACATCCATTTGATGTAATTTCCAACTATTATGTCCAGCCAAATTGATAACCATTCTGATAATATTCCAAATTTTCTTCATAATCAATTCCTTCATGTTGAGCAAAAACTTTAGCAACAAGTATTGCTTTGTACTTGTCAATTTTACCATTGTGCTTGTACTTTACTCGATAAACCCATTTACAACTGATGGGTTTAACATCATGTGGACAATCAACTAAGTTCCAAGTCCCATTTGCAAGTACTGAATCATATTCATTAATCATTGCTTCATGCCATTCTTTATGTCCAACTACTTCTGCAAAAGAAGTAGGTTCAGTGGAAGCATGAACAAAATTCGCTTATGCTCTTGAAGATCCCTTAGTTCATGTTTTTTTCATTTCATCTGAATGAACATCTTTGAGAAGTTGTTCAACCCACTTTGGCTTCTCATGTTGAGGGGATTGAGGATATGAATCACCATTATTATTGAAAAGAGGATTTTCAAAAAATGAGCCTCTTCTTTCATCTGAAATATCTGAGGTTGGAGAAGATTCTTTTGAAGATTCTATATCATAAGAGTCTTTTGTAGTTTCATTATTAGATGAATCAGAAGAACCTTTTGAAAAAGAGATGTCTTCTGTAGAAACAAAGTCTTTTTCAAACCAAAATGTTTGCATTGACTTGTTCTTCTTACCTTTACCCTTAGTGTTTTTCTTCTATAAACGACTAAGGAGATGATTAATCTCATCTAAACTGTTACTTTCAGTTCCATAAAAAAATTACATCTCTACTGACAATGAATTTTCCATTTGAAAGCAACATATACCATTTCTTTTCATCAGAGTATCCAATGAAGGTACACTTCATACTTTGGTTTTCTAATTTAGTCCTATTTTCCTTAGGAACTAAATCATAACATGTTGAGCCAAAAACCATAATATGATTTACCTTGGGTTTAAAACCTTACCAAAATTCATAAGGTGTTTGTCCATCTAAAGCTAATGTAGGTGATCAATTTCTGAGATAAACTGCAGTATGGACTGCTTCAGCCCAATATTTTATGCTCAACCCTTTAAACTGCATCATAGATCTTGCCATGCCCATGAGAGTTTTGTTCATCCTTTCAGTAACTCCATTATGTTGTGGAGTATAGGAATTTTTGCCTCTTAATTCCATTGTTTCGAAAATAATCATTGTATTAAGTTGAAGTGAATTATCCTCCATTATTTGTTCTCAAAGAAGCAACATTTTCTCTGGTTTCATTTTCGACCATGTGTTGAAAATTTATAAAATTTTCAAAATATTTAGAATTTGACTTTAAAAAGTACACCCATGTCATTCTAGTGTAGTCATCAATGAACAATATAAAGTATCGACGTCCATCGAAATAATATTCCATCGGACCACATATATCACTGTGAATCAACTCCAAATACTTTGTTGCTTGTCATGAGATGGTTGGAAAAGATTCTTGTTTTGCTTGCCAAAAATACGAGCTTCACACTTAGAATTTCCTTTCTTGAAAGTTGGTAAACCCTTTACCAAATATTGGGACTTAAGTTTCAAGAGACTATCAAATTTTAAGTGACCAAATCGAAAATTCCATAATCTAAATGAAGACATTTCGGAATTCATTGTTGCTGCAAACTCTTCCTTTCTTTGGATAACTTTCCCAATCATTATTAGTAACTTCCCATCTTCATATCATGTCATTATTGTTTTCAATTTATCCTTATCTAACTTAATATTCACCAAACCATCTTGCATGATGATTTGATGTCCAACTTGTCTGATTGTGACTAAGGATAACAATTTTTTCTTAAAATTTGGTACATACCAAACATTTGAAATCCATTTTTCACCAATTCCAGGGAGAAAGACTTTCACTGAACATTTTCCTTGAGGTATATGAGTTGTATCATCAGCTAAATAAATGAGATTTAGTTGAACATATTGATAGTTCCAAAAATAGTCTCTACGATAAGACATATGTTAAGTAGCCCCTGTGTCCAATATCCAATCATTTTCAAATGAATCTTCTTGTTGAACTGCTGAAAAAACATATTCATATTGATCATCGTGGTAATATTGATCCTCTGTATATTGAGCAGATTGTTGAGAATTTCAATTTGATGTCTGCTTAAACTTTGGCAATTGATCATTGCTTGTAAGTCAATTTGATGCATAATGACCCATCCTTAAACATCTTTTACATCTCACTTGACTGAAATTTTTGCCTCTTCCTAACTGTGCATTATTATTGGGAGGATTACTTTGAAAAATTTGTTGATTAAAATGGCTACGACCTCTACCTTGACCACGACCTCTGCCACAGCCTCGATTAGAAGACTGACTCTGAAAATTTCCAAAATTTGATTTCCCTCTTCCTTTACAACTTTCATCTTTAGTGAAAAGATGATCTTCTCCTGATTGTTTTTGTTTCCCAAAAGATTTACTATGTTGAGCCAGTAATTCACTAAGTGAATCAAAATTCACAGTTGATAACGTATCAGTTATTTGAAAAGTCTCAAGAAAATTCTTATAAGATTGAGGCAATCCATTTATCACAATGGAGACTAGAAAACTATCTTCAAGTTTAGGGAAAATGCCTTTGATGATTTACTGATGAATGTTCTTAATTCTTGAAATGTATTCTAATACATCACCATTATCTTCTAATCTTTGTTTAAGAAATTTCATTTGTAGATCAACTCTATGAGATGCAATAGAAGTATCAAAAAGCTTCTTGAACAGATTCCAAGTAGACCATGCATCTTTGGAATTCTCAATATGTACAAACATGTGTTCAGTTACATAAGAGAGCAGCAAAGAAAGTGATTTTTCATATTTCAAATGCCATTTAGCTAAAGAAGTAGCATCAGTTGGCTTATTTGGAGCAGTATCACCATCACAAATATCACGCCATAATTCATTATAGATCAAAGTGTTCTGCATGTGCCGACTCCAATATTTGTAATTCTTGGGTCCATCTAACTTATCTCATTATGTGAATAAATTGATTAATTTAGACATGATGTTATATTACCTTATTGTAAGATTGCAAGTGAATAATCCACAAAACTACAAAAGAGAGAAACAAGGCACCAAAAAGAATAGTACACGATCCATGCAAAAAAGAGCACTTTTAAGGGGTTGGCTTTGACCCTTTAAAAGTCTCATTGAAAAGAAAAGTTTGAGAGAGTATTTTGTTGGACTCTTCTCAACTTCTAAGCTTCACTGTTACAATCAAAAAAATTTAAATTTGATCCTCTTACAAGACTTATATCCTTTTACACATAGAATGTATGCCCCTCTTTAAAATGGTAAAGTCTTCAATAACATGAAATAAAATTTCTCAAAAGTTGACCAGTCAAATCATTTTTTCTTGTAAAATCCACTCATCACTTCAAAAAGGTTTCTTAAAGAATATTTTATTAAAATATTATTTATAACATATATTCCTCCCAAAAAGAAGATTTCAAAAAAGGAACTCCGCCAAATTATGCACGAATTTGTCTTATATGCTATAAATCAGCATGTGTCACTTTTAAAATATAAAAGAACTCATCTCCAAGAAGTGTTATAACATACCATGGTAGGAAGTCGTAAAATGGCGGAGAGGTACCATGAGATCGTAGTGTATTGCAGAGATAGTGCAACAAAATTGTAGATTTGTTGCTTCTTGGTGAAAGAAAGGGATCGCTACTCTATCTCACATGAGATCGATGTTAAAAAAGAATGGCAGGAACACTTTCTTTGTTGGTTTATGTTCCAAGGATTGATCCTGTGAGAGAGACTTTCAATGTATTTTCCAGGGGCCAAGAATAAGGGCATTTATGCCAAGGGCGGTGGAGGATATTATTCAAGTAGTGAATCCTATAACAAGAACAAGAGCGAGGCCCCCAAAGGAACAACAACTAGGGTCAAGAAGGAGCGACCTAGAGAAGCCTCGGTGAGTAAGTTTATGGATCTTAGGATGCACGGCGTTAGACACATGGATCTTGGTGCCTATGAATTCTTTGAATCCCTTCTAGAGGCTCGCAGAGAGCTCGACGCTTGGCAGGAAGTCGTTGAAGAAACCTGTTTACCACTCATCTCAGGCAGGTCTCCAGTTTCCAGTGTGATGTATCCACTGTCTGTTGAAATATCGTATATATGCAAATGGCAAAGTGAGATCAATTGTTGTACATTTTGGATCTATTTTGGAGTTGTGGTGTTTGACTATAGAGGTTTTGGTAATGGCAAGAAGTCAAATTTCATCTTCAAACAAATTTGATGTCGTTGAATGGAGGGTACGCTCACGACAAACACACTAGAATGATGGCTAAAGATAGAATTTTTTTTAAATTGACAAAACCAGATTGCCAGATGTTTACATATCTGCAACCATTTACATAGATCTTGAAGCATTGAAGCATGGAGATTGAGATTTATCAAAAAATATATCTCTTTAACAAGAAATTGCCAAATTTACACAGATTTGAAACTATTTTTACAAAAACTCCCTCTACTTGGATTACAACTGGTCTACTTGTTAAACAAAGTAGATATGAACAGAAAATAATCTCAAACGAGAACAAAGAAATAATAGATCTAATACAAAAACTTTTAACTGTTGAAAATGATGATTTATCTTATCAAAATTTTCAAAAAACAAGTGTAGTAATCAAAATAACCTTTTCCTTATTGAATTAATAATAGAAATACCTCAGTATTGTTGTCCTTGAATTTCAAGAGATCCTGGATGATGTTGTGGAGACTTCCTTGCTTCCTCAATCCATCACCAATCCTTCCATCACCATTTCACCATGGCTCTGATACCATTTTGACAAAGTGTCCTCAGACACATAATTTTATTATTAAGGGAAAAGTGATTACAATCTGAAGTGAGGACTCATAATCAACTTATTAACCTCACTTGAATAAGGAGCTAGTTTATATAGCTCAACTCTAAACTAAAAACTAGGAGAACAACCAATCGCGTAATCACATGAGTATGATAGGTGTCCTTTACATAGAATCCAGGTGTCCTTATCCTAACAAACTAGAATAAACTAATTTTCTATAAACCTTTAATCTAGAAAATACTTAGACTATAGAACTTTAAGATTATGAGGCTAACAGACTAGGAAATATAGAGTGTTGGAATTGCGGGAAGAAAGGACATCTGAAGAAATATTATAGAGCTCCAAAGAAAAAAGAGATGGACATCAAGAGAAAAATTAAGAAGCAAATGTAGCAGGTTATGTGTTACAAGATGCTTTGATTCTTTCTTTAGATAATATTATTGATTCTTGGGTAGTAGATTTAGGTGCTTCATTTCATGTTATACCCAATAGAAAACATTTTCAATATTATGTTCAAGGTGATTTTGGACAGGTTCATTTGGGTGATGATGCACCATGTAAAATTGTTGGAATGGGTAAGGTATAAATAAAGAAAAAGAATGGAAAACAATGGCTATTGAAAAAGGTAAGAAATGCTCTAGATTTGAGGAAAAATATAATATCAATAGGGCATTTGGAAAGTGAAGGTTGTATATATACATTTATAGATAAGGCATGGAAGGTCACTAAAGGATCATTGGTGATAGAAAAAGGAGAGAAGGTGGGTACATTGCATTTGTGTATTGGTAATGTTGACTCTTCTATCTCTTTAGATTATACAGTAGTGGATACAACACTGTGACATCATATGCTTGAACACATGAGTGAGAAGGGGATGCAGATACTTCACAAAAGGAATTTGTTGTAGGATCTTAAAAAAACTGATTTGGATCTCTGTGAGAACTGTATTTATGGAAAACAGAAGAGAGTCAGATTTCTCAGAGTTGGAAAGGAAAAGAAGAGTGAAAAGTTAGAGCTTGTGCATATAGATGTATGGGGACTAGATCATGTATCATCTCTTGGTGTATCTTGTTATCATGTTACTTTTATTGATGATGCAACTAGAAAAACTTAGTTTTATTGCATTCGACAAAAATCTGATGTTTTTGACACTTTTAAGAAATGGAAAGCTTTGGTTGAGAATGAGACGGGAAAAAGGTTGAAGTGTCTCAGATTAGAAAATGGAGGTGAATATTGTAGCAAGGAGTTTGATGATTATTGTTCATACCATGGGATTAGTAGAGAGAATTAATTTCCAGGAACACCACAAGAAAATGGTGTGTCAGAAAGGATGAATAGGACAATCATGTAGTGTGCAAGGAGTATGAGTTTGCATGCAGGGTTTCCCTTACGGTTTTGGGCAGATGTTGTAGATATTTTTGTTTACTTGATAAAGATAGGACCTTCAAGTTATTTGGATGGTGGCATTCCATAGGACGCATGGACAGGTAAAAAGGTAAACTATTCATTTTTGAAGACTTTTGGTTGTGAAGCATTTTTCCATATTGATAAATAAAATAGAACAAAGCTTGAAGAAAAATCCAAGAAGTGTACCTTTATTGGATATGGTGTTAATGATTTTCGTTATCGCTTATGGGATTATGAAAATAAAAAAAACATTAGGAGTAGAGATGTCATATTCAATGATAAAGTCATGTATAAATATCAATTGCAGGGAAAGAAACAGTAAGAAGCAAAACCAAAATACACAGTGTTTGATGAGATCACTGAAAAATAAATTCCAAAGGTACCAGAAAATAAAAATGTACAACAACAAGAGTAGCATGTACCTCATACTCCTGCAAGTGTTGTTAGAAGATCTACCAGGTTAGGTAGACCCCTTGAACAATACTCTCCTTCATTTTATTATTTATTGTTGATTGATTCTGGTGAACCAAAAATTTATGAAGAGGCAATGCAGATAGACACTAAAAAGAAGTGGGAGCAAGGCATGAAAGAGGAAATGGATTCCTTGGTAAATAACTAGACTTAGGACTTGGTTCAGTTTTCTACAGGAAAAAGAGCGTTGTGGAATAAATGGGTTTACAGGTTGAAGGAAGAAGATGGAGGCAAAAAGTGGTATAATGCTAGACTTGTTGTAAAGGGGTTTGCACAAAAGAAAGGTATAGATTTTTTATTAAATGTTTTCTCTTTTTGTTAAAATGACTTCAATTAGGAATATTTTAAGTCTTGTGGAAGTAGAAGATTTGCATCTTGAACAGTTAGATGTAAAATCAACTTTTCTCCATGGGGACTTGGATGAAGAGATTCATATGTAGCATCCATAGGGGTATGAGGTCAAAGGGAAGGATAATTTGGTATGCAGGTTGAAGAAGAGCTTGTTGTTGGAAACTTGATCAATACTGAGAGGGGGGTGAATCAATATTGGTTAATTATTTAAAATTTTAATAATTTTAACTTATTAACAACAATTGATCAACAACAATAAACTTGAATATAAAATCAATACATTAATACAAGTTACAAAAATGATTGGGAGACACCAATCTCCTTGTTCAGGACTTCAACCCTAGGAAGCACCAACTCCCTTGTTTTAGGGCACCAACCCTAGGAAGCACCAACTCCCTTGTTTTAGGGAACCAACAATAGGAAGCACCAACTCCATATATTCTAACTTTAATCAATAAAGTATATTAGTCCTTCCTTTCTCCACCCTTCCACCCTCACTTCATAAGTATCTTCGACTTTCTTCCTTGGACTCTGTACTTGTTTCTGATCTTCTAATGTAGACCAAATAGACACTTTCCTTTCACATTGTTTGTCTTCTCATATACTTTCCAAAAGGTATAAGGTTGAACCATAGTGTCTTTTAGTAATGAAACATTGAACCCCTTCATTTAATTAACACAAATGGTGATTTCGTTAATTGATTTTCGTACACAAAATTAGACATTGATTTCATACGAAAATTATGGAGTGCTGGAAACAAATTTTACAATTCTATGACATGGATTTTGTGCAGAACATACCCAATTATCTGACAAGAAATTTTTTTCCCTAGAACATGTGTGAGGTGGCCGGTACAGATGGTTCTTTGAAAGCAACTTGCCCAGATTTTCCTTTCGTCGTCGAATGCCAAATCAACTTCGATACATTTTACCTTTTCATGAATGTCTAAATCGACCTCCATATATCTCCTTTGTTGGTGAATATTTAAACTCAACTTTTAAACATTTTAATTGATGGTGGATATTAAAATCAGTTCCCTCTCAGTTGCTAGTCACTAAAGATTTGACTTGGTCTTCACCCTTTTTCATATTTGCTTCCTCATTTGACCAACAAACATCTTTTTGGTTGACTCAACTAGGAGAAATTTTGACTTGAGTATTTCGATTCTGGTCCACCCAACTTACTTCAGCCCCGACCCGACTTGTATTTTCCAATTTAAATTTTATTCGAATTCAACCTTTAGGTTACTTCTTTCTTGGACTGACTCAACTTAGAAGAAAACTGACTTGTGTAATTCGACTTTGATCGTCCTGACTTGCTTCGGTTTCGAATTCAACTTCGGCTTTGATCTTCGACTTCTTCGATTTCAACTTCTTCTACTTATCCAACTTCGACCTTTGAATTCTTCTACTTATCTAAATTCAACCTTCGACTTCTTCGACCTCTTTGATTTCGAGCCCCAATTTCTTTGACTTTGACTTTCAACTTTCAACTTTTTCAACTTCTTCAACTTAAAATTCTTGCTAAGATGTTTACATCAGACTTCTTGATATATATTGCATTTTATTGAAACACTCGAATTTGATATTTTCTCCTTTCATTTAGATAGTCATCTTGACCCATTTAATTATTTCGACTCGACTTAGGGTTTGACTGGTCGAGACTTTTCTTGCTGAGACTTTTATACCAAACTTATTGACATCCACTTGATTATTTTGTATCAATTCCAATACCAACTCCATTCCCAACATTGACCATATTAGTCCTCTTTTTCATCAATTCCAACCCCATAATACTAGGTCCAACACTTGTATGGCCTAAAGCAAGCTCCAAGGCAGTGGTATTTGAAGTTTGACAAGTTTATGACAAACAACTACAAGGTTATAGTAGATGTCATTTTGATCACTGTGTTTATTTTAAGAGGCTACAAAATGGAAGCTATATTATCTTGCTATTGTATGTAGATGACATGCTTGTTTCAAGTTCTAATATGCAGGATATAAATGTGCTCAAAAATAAATTAGCTAATTCATTTGTGATGAAGGATTTGGGTGCTGCAAAGAAAATCCTTGGTATGAGAATAACAAGAGACAAGAAAAATCGCAAATTGACATTGTCTTAGGGTGAGTACATAGAGAAGGTGTTGGAGAGGGTTAGAATGCAAAATGAAAAACTAGTTAGTACACATTTGGCCAACCATTTCAAATTAACCAAGGAAATGTGTCCCTAGACATAGGAGGAGATAGAATACATGTCCAGGGTCCCTTATTCATCAACAATTGGTAGCTTGATGTATGCTATGGTGTGCACAAGACCATATATTGCACATGTAGTGGGATTTGTGAGCAGGAATATGAACAATCCAGGTAAAGAACATTGGGAGGCAGTAAAGTGGATTCTCATGTATTTGAGAGGTACAAGTACTCATGCATTATGTTTTGGAGGTTCAAACATTATTCTACAGTGATATGTTGATTCAAATATGGCATGTGATAAATATAGCAAGAGGAGCACCACATGGTATGTTTTTACTATAGGTGGAAAAATAGTAAATTGTATTTCAAAATTGCAAAAGGTTGTTTCACTTTCAACAACGGAAGCAGAGTATGTTGTTGCTACATAGGCTAGTAAAGAGATGATTTGGTTACAGAGGTTTATGGAGTAATTGGGAAAGAAGGAGGAGAATAGCAGGTTGTATTGTGACAGCGAGAGTGCCATTTATTTTTCAAATAACTCATCCTTCCATTTTAATACTAAGAATATACAAATCAGGTACCATTTCATACGATCTATCTTGGAAGATGGACATTTGAAGTCAGAAAAGATACATACTAGACAAAATCATATAGACATGTTAACAAAGGTAGTAACCAGGGAGAAACTGAGTTCCTTCTGAATTTCAATTGGCCTTCAAGCATGAAGGTGAAGATGAGAAATTTTCCAAGTCCAAGGTGGATCATAGTCTAGCAGATACAGTAGCATTGGAATTGTTGTGATCAATCCCCAAGTGGGAGATTGTTGGTTGTGGAGCCTGATTATCTTCATGATTCAGAGGTGTGTTTTAGTCGTGCTTGGATCCCATTTCTTGACAGGGGGATGTGGGGGAAATTGGCCCCCCACTACTGTCATCAGGGGGGAAGGAGAAAATCAATGGAGCCCCACCTTGGCAAGGGATTCGGGGGAAGCGCCCCCAAAGAAAAATTTTGGGAAAAATTGCCTTGTAAAATATTGTAATTTCGTAATCAATCTGGACCATTCATTACAAGGTCACAGATCTGATGGTAGAAGTTATGTTAGGGATTTTTTCCCTAGAAGGAAACCCTCTTTTATGAGGGAATCGTATTGCGCATGTGGGTGAAAGTGAGTATTTTACTATGAGGGAGGATATTGTGAGAGAAAGAAGAGGAAGTCACAGTGGGCATGTTATAGGTTGTATCCCTTCATTTTGTTGGATAATAAAAAGGAAGGACTTGAAAATTTCTCTAGTGGACGTAGCCCACACTGGGTGAACCACGTATATCTATGTCTCTATTGTATTGTGTATCTTCTGTGTTTTATTTTGACATTTGTTTTATTTTATTTCTCTACGATCCTATTTTTTCTAACAAAAGAGTGTGCAAGTGTATATGAAAAAATGCATCCAATCTAAAAAGACAATTTCTCTATAGAAGATTATCAATATCGTGATGTGCAATGTATTGTTTCTTATGTGTGGGGAATTTTGCTTTGATCATTTTTCTGCATCCTTCATAGTTGTATCTTTCATGATTTGTATAGGTTTTTTCCTGGCACAATGAAAATTTGGTCTATTTTTAATTCCTGTGTGGAGAATCGATACCAATTCTCTGACATCCCTTCATTGTGGTGCTTTTGTACATTGACATTTGCAATAGTTCTAGACCATGGATTTTCCCCATGTTGTCTCGAGGATTTTTCTATGAACATATATCAGCACTTGGTGCAGTTATGTATTATGCATGTTGGATCTGCACAGAGGCATATCACCAATGCATCCAAGACTTGTGTATTTTTCAATACCTATGAGGTGAATTTATACCATTTATCATCGTGCATTTGGTCAACCCCACAGTTCCAATAGTTTAGCACCACAAACCAAAGCAATTCACCTTGGTAGTGTATGTTGATGTTAGTGGTAGCATAGGATAGGTACTTCCGCATTAGCATGTGGAATTTGTTGAAATACTTCTTTCCTTGAGTTTAATTTAGTTAAAAGGAATTAATTAAAGTAAAAGTGCTTTTATTAGTTAATTGAGTTATTTAAGGAAATGCTAAAAGTAATTAGCATGTAATCCATGCAATATAAATCTTAAGTGAAGTGAGAAGTAATCTCTAAATGCAATCCTTTGGAGATTAGAAACAAATTGTAACTCATGATTATAAAAGCAAGGCTAGGGTGAAGGAGGAAGACACTTTTGTGAGATACACCTGTGAGAGACTTTGGTGAGAGATCAAGGTCGAGAATTTTGGTGAGATTCCAAGGTCAAGGATAGAAAAGAAGGACTTTTTCTAGTGTGAGGATTGTAGAAGCAAAGAAGGACTTTTTCTTACACAAGAGTGAAGAGATATCACTAGTTGCGTGAAGAGATTTCATCCAAGTGTTGATGCATAGAGGGTTGGATCACAAAGGACCATGATTCAATACATTGGATAGGATGAGAAGGAATTTCATCTAGAGGCCATACAGGTAAAGGAGAAGAGAAACCAGAGGTAATCGTAGGTGGGTTTCAGCTGATAGAATCCATAGGAAAGTGTAGTTCCATACAGAAATTGTTGTACAATTTTTTCGTACATGTATGTAGGTCTCAATAGAGAGAGTCACATATATACATAGGTTTGTTGAATTAAAGGTGCATACACCTCAAGAAACATGTTGGTACAGGATCGTACAATAACACAGGCATTTACAAGTTTGTTTGCATTGTTTATTTTGTTAGTGGGCCATTTTCCATGTTACGGGAGCCTTGATTTGACCTTAATAAAAGCGTATTGGAATTGGTTTTCCCTCTGAGGTTTTTCCAAGGGTGTTTTACCCAAAAATATTGGTGTCTTATGTGTGATATTTTGGTTTCCTAGTTTATGTTTCCACTTCATGTTTAGTTGATTACTCAGTTGTGCTTTTAGTAGATAAAGTGATTTTATTTTGAGCTAATTGTTGGGTGTTGAGTAGAGGATGAATATCAACATGGTATTAGAACATACCACGGGTTGTTATAGATTAAATAAACATGGCACTAGAGCAATGTTTCTCTAAGACAAATCCAATCTTAGGATGCACAATGACATATCTATGAGATCTGAGTTACCACGAGAGAGATTGAGTTCAGATTTAGGGTTATAGGAGAATATCTATGGGATCAAGAGTGCAAAGGTGGTTGATTGAAGGAATAATAATAGATCCACTATATTTTTCAACAGATATGTCTAATTTTCAATAGATCTTAGAAGATCTATAAACTAGCAGGCATAAATCGAAGGATTGATTTATGGGAAACAATGGTACTGAGGAAAAACATGTGTTTTTGCAAGTGTAGGGAGGTGTACGTGGGTCACATAAGGGACAATTGCATACATACATGGGATGTAGTGGTGAAATTTGTGTACATGTGCAGGTTGTAGTGATGACGGTCGTGTATAGGGTTGTATAGAGACAGTACATAAGCAGTTTTAGCAGAAAATTATGTTGGGTGGCTTATTGAGCAATGGCAGAAGGATGGGAAGTCGTTAAGACGATATTAAATAGGTGGATAAGGAATTCCATATAGATATATAAGCCACATGAGATCACATAGGAATAGAGAAGGACTTTTTGTCATGTGCCTGAGTCATCCACTTAGGAGAAAAGGTGAACTGTTGCTCAAGTGTTTGATCCACAAAGGACAGTGACTCAAGGGGATCTCAGATGGGTGAAGAAGGATGTTCATCCAAATATCATAGGATAGCAGATATATTGGATTCAGTGACTTGTATATGGAGAAAATAAGTATGTAGGGAAGGGTTCAAGTAAAGAAGCAAAGGGGCAACAAGGGAAATAGAAACCAACAAGCAAGATCGAAGGACTGATCTTAAGGTTTGTAGGGCTTGGATATTTGATGATTTTTATTTCTCAAGTGAACCATTATCCCAGGACGAGAGCCCTTAAAAAGGATCCAAGGGGATATTGGATCATGGATCAATGTTAGTGACAAAGAATGAGGAGCAAGAGGCTCTAAAGGTTAAGCAGCTCAGAGGGAATCATCCTTTAGGTTCATGTGGGAAGGGGCAGTTTTCCAAGTCTATCACAAGGAGTCATGGTATGAGATGGCCATGAAGGATGATTAGGAGCAAGAGGATTCTAGGAACATGTTCAGAGGTAGTGAGTCTTCAAAGAGAGGTCCGAATGAGATGGCATGGATAGCTTTCGGGTCAAAGGGAGAAACCAATTAGTTGGATTGGATAGAAGTCATGGTAGAAGATCTGGTAGCAAATATAAATCCAACTCTAGGTGGGATAAGTACCTTCCTCTCTAAGAGGGAGTCTTGAATTTAGTTGTAGCATCAGACAAAGACATCCGCATTAGCATGTGTCTAGCATGTGGAAGTCATCAAAAGTCTTCTTTCCTTGCGTTTACTTTAGTTAAAAGGAATTAATTAAAGTAAAAGTGTTTTTATTAGTTAGTTGAGTTATTTAAGGAAAGTGCTAAAAGTAATTAGCATGTAATCCATGCAATGCAAATATTAAGTGAAGTGAGAAGTAATCTCTAAATGCAATCACTTTAGAGATTAGAAATAGATTGTAGCTCGTGATTATAAAAGAAAGTACATGGTGAAGGAGGAAGACACTTGTATGAGATACACTTGTGAGAGATCAAGGTTGAGACTTTTGGTGAGATTCCAAGGTCAAGAATAGTGAAGAAGCACTTTTGCTAGTGTGAGGAGTGTAGAAGCAAAGAAGGAATTTTGCTTACATGAGAGTGAGGAGATCACATTGGTTGGGTGAAGAGATTTCATCCAAGTTTTGATGCAGAGAGGGTTGGATCACAAAGGACCATGATTCAATATCTTGGATAGGTGGAGAAGGAATTTCATCTAGAGGTCATATAGGTCAAGGAGAAGGGAAAGCAGAGGCAACTACAGGTGGGTTTCAACTGATAGAATCCATAGGAAAGCGTAGTGCCATACATAAGTTATTGTATATATTTTTTGTACATGTGCATGGGTCTCAGTGGAGACATTCATGTATGTACGTGGGTTTTCTGAAGGAAAGGCTCATACACCTCAATAAATATGTTGGTACAAGGCCGTACAATAGCACATGCATTGCTAGATTTGTTTGTAGTGTATATTCTCTTAGTGGAACATTTTCTTTGTTATTGGAGCCCTGATTTTTACTTAATAAAAGAACATTATAGTTGGTTTTCCCTCCAGGGTTTTTCCCTGGGTAGTTTACCTGAAAATATTGGTGTCTTGTGTGTGAGATTTTGGTTTTCTAGTTTATTCTTTTGTTGCATGTTTAGTTGATTAATCATTTGCGCTTTTAGTAGATAAAGTGATTTTATTTTGAGATAATTGTCAGGTGTTGAGTAGAGGATGAATATCAACATGGTATTATAGCATACCAAGGTTTGAAAGAGATTAAATCAAAAGTGTATTGATATTTGGAAAATCTCCTAGCCATAAATCCTTTTTACAGCTAGGGATATTTTTTCCAAGTTGTCAGAAGGCTTTTGCTATCAACATATGTCTAGACTAAATGCAGTTATGTGTTGTGCACCTCTTCATTTCATAGAGGTATATGGATACCATAAGTAGCACTTGTGTATTTTCAATGCTTGTTCTCCTCGTATGAAAAAATGTATGTGTCGATAGTTCTCATTCATTTTCATTTATATTTTAAGATCTAGATAACTGTATTTTCGAAAGATGTGTCTTAATGTCAGGAATATGATGCAATTATTTCAAGAAATGTATGTGTTGATAGTTGTCTTTCATTTTCATTTACATTTGAAGATATTGATAGCTACAATTTTGAAATATATGTCCTAATGTTACGAATTTTATGCAATTCTTGTTGGAAATAGGATCCTAGTTCATATTGATATGATTGTAATGCATATATATAATTGTTGTCTAGACAACGCAAGCAATGATGTATTGATGCACTCTGCAATTCAATGGAAAAGTAACAAAAATGCAAAGGGGAGGTGCAATGCATCAAACAAACAATGTGCATGAGTGTATGAAAAAATGAATCCAATATAAAAAGGTGGTTTCTCTATAGGAGATGGTCAATATTGTGTTATGCAATGTGTTGCTACTTATGTGTGAAGGATTTTTCTTTGAAAATTTGTGTGCACTCCACATAAGTGTATATTTCATGCTTTGTATAGGTTTTTACTTGGCACAATGAACATTTGTTCTATTTTCAATTCTTGTGTGGAAAATCGATACCAATTGTTTAGGATCCCTTCATTGCGGTGCTTTCGCATGTTAGCACTTACATTTATGCAGTGTAGATTATAACTAGGAATGTGGTTTCCATGGTGGCTAGGTAATTTATGGAAATTTGAGTCACTCACATTTATGAGGAGAGGACACAGATTTAGAACTAGTGTAGAGAAAATTTCTCTCTTTTCCATGTGTTGAAATGTTTGATAGTACTGAGAGGGGGGGTGAACCAGTATTGTATAGTTTTAATAAATTTTATTCTGATCTGATTTTAAAACACGGTTAGGATTTATACTTTCATTCAATTATACCATAAATGTACTCATCATAATCACAAACAATGTTCAACACATTTACACATATAGAGATGGAAACCCAAATTGTGAATACCTTACAAATATTTATAAATGAATATGAATTCATGTAAGAATAATTGTCAATGAGGACACCAATCCTCTATAGGCACCAACCTAAAAATGGATGAGGACACCAATCCTCTATAGGAACCAACCTACAAACAAAAACCAACCTGCAAATGTATGAGGACAACAATCCTCTATAGTCACCAACCTACACACAAGAACCAACCTGCAAATTGAGCTTCAACTCAATCTTTCCTTGCTCCACCCTGCCACCCTTAATTTTGCATTTTTTCACAAGAAACTATTGTACTGCATTTATATTATTCTTCTTGATCTAAAACAGTCTTTCAAAAGCTTCCAAAACAGATTTACATATGTACAAAACTATCATGATTGCACCATATCTTCTTATTAATTTTTTTTTATTCTTCCTGCAATCCTTATACCTTAATTGTGCTCATGTTCATTGAAATTACTCCTCTAAAGTTTATGTCACCATACCTTTCAATTATTTCCATGAAATTTCAATGCACAGAACAGGTCTTCGGTCCCTTAGAATGTCTATAATTCCATCTTCCTTGTTTTTATGTTCTGTCATTGACGTGAAATCACCATATTAACAATCCTCAATTGTTACTTCATCTTCAAAATCGCGCTCCTCTACGATCATTTCTAAAATTGAACAGATTATCTCAAAGCTCCATCACTATCACATATTGTCTTCATCTTTTTTATACTTATATATGGTTTTAGTTGAATTTTTTGGACTTATTTTACGATGAATGCGGACCCGATTCGTCCTTCGAGCCGACCAAAGCACCAAATATTTATTGAAATGTTCACACCAAGTGTAATCCCCTCAGGTATTATTTTCTTTTGTTATTTGAGATGGCCCAATGGGAATAGAACCAAGCACATGGGACCACGAGATTTATTGCGGGGGGTAGACCCTTGACTTAGATATCGAGGCAGGGGGCCAAAACAAATATTGTGCCAACGCATGTATTTACTTTTGAACACATGTTGAAATTGTGGGGGGGTGCCTTTATATTAACCCATGTGCTAGTTAGTCGCTTGAAATTTGACGAGATTCGTTGATATCCTCTCCTAATGGACCACACGATCTCCATCGTCCAATCTTCTTTAATGAAATTTCCAGGGTACTTGTTGTGGGCCATATGAAATTTAATGGATCACCATTTATCCATTCTATGATCAACAATTGATCTTCTTCCTCATTGATCCAATTACCGGTTCTATTATAGATGGTGGTTTGGTCAGTTTAGAGGCTCACTACAATTGGTGGCTTTTTCGATTACACATGTCATTTCTCTATAATGATCAACGATATTGTTTCTTCCACATCTCCATATTGTGATATTTCCACATGGATTTATCGCCACCGTGGATCTTCTTTCCATCAATATATTTCCATCGTTTGATTCATTAATCCTTACCATTGATTATTTACATGGATTTGTTATGGATATCAAGTTTCCTTGTTGTTCATAGGTTTGAACATGATTGTGCATGCATGTAAACTCTTGTTACATCTAACTACTCTTGAGAGCTCACATAGGAATCATCTTGGTGGATGATAGGAGACCTTCATTGTGGACTGCACTTAGTTAGTCCCCCTACAGTGTTGGCATCCATGACACAAGATATCCAACAATTTTCCCTTCCAGTGTTGACATCAATGACACAAACTATCCAACAATATCCCCCTTGTCATAGATGGAAACCACTGGAAAAAATTTTATTACTCCCCCTGTGGATATGTTGGCAATGTGACTTAGTCATGGGTCACTGTTCATTCTCTTTCTTCATTTTCTCCCCCATGTGTCACTCCATTGCATAGTTCTGTTGACTGATGTTTTACTGCATTTTACCCCCCTTTGACAATAATGACTAGAAGCCTTTTAATCATCTCTACCTTTTTGTAACTCTTGTTGTCAATAACTCTCCTCTCTAAGGATTATAAATTTGCTCTTATGTATTTCAAGGGCCTGCTTGAGAATTGTTTCCAGTAAAACTTTGTACACTAGAACTATTTGTAGATACTTACCATTTATCTAGGTAGCCCCTTCTTATGTTTTTATTTCTATTGATCTAAACATTCAATGCCTAACCATATTTCTCATGTCTCAATGCAAACTCCCCTTATCAAAGATGTTGTCTTTGTAGTTGGTGTACTGTGGATGGTGAAAACAAAAATTGGAAGGCTTCTGAATACACTATGTTTTCATTTACTTCTCCCTTTGTTGTACTAACTCTCCCTAGAGTAGTTCTTCTCAGTCTTGATCTTCAGATATTTATGTTTCTCCAACATGCAATCATATGCACTCTCCCCCTAAGATTTTGGTTCTTCTGAGCTCCCAACATATTTTGGCTGAATTGTTTACTGATAATTTGGAATGACTCTCATCTTCCATCGGATATAATAGAATACATATCTAGGTAGGGGTTTGGTAAACATATCTTCAATTTGTTCCTTGGTAGGAACATACTCCAACTTGACAATCTTATCATTCACATGTTCCCTCAAAAAATAATATTTGAATGGGATAAATTTTGTCTTTGAGTGTATTATTGGGTTCTTGGAAATACTTATGGCACTGTTGTTGTCACATAGTATAGAAATTGGTTCTTGCATTCTACTTTAATGTCTTGCGGAGCTTGCTTCATCCAAAGGATTTGTGTACAACAAGATTTTGTTGCAATGTACTTTGCTTCTGTTGTGGATAAGGGAATTGAGGATTATTTCTTGCTTAACTAGGATACTAAGAAGCTACCCAAGAAGAATTCTCCACCACTTGTGCTTTTCCTATCATTAGAATTTCCTACCCAATCTACATCAGTGTATGTTGTTAGATTCAAATTCTCTCCTTTTGGATACCACGGTCCAAATCCCATTGTGCCCTTCAAGTATCTGATAATTCTTTTGAATTCCATCACATGTGATTCTTTTGGTGCAAATTGAAATCTTGCAATCAATCCAATAGCTTGCATAACATTAGTTCTTGATGTAGTTACATATAAAAGGATACCGATCATTGATCTATACATGGTGTGATCTTCCTCTGGTGATTCATAATCCTTACTCAGCTTGTAGCCTATTATCATGGGAGTACTGACAGGATTGCAATATTCCATCTTGAACTTTTTAAAAATCTCCTTGATGCATTTTGTTTGAGAAATAAATATGTCTTTATTTTACTGAGAGATTTGTAAACCTAGAAAGAAAGACAACTTCACCCAACATGGACACCTCAAATTCTTTTTGTATGTTCTTTGAGAACCTTTGACTCAAATCATTAGAGTCACTTCCAAAGATGATATCATCTACATAAACCACAATGATAATCATATTTTCATTTTATTCTTTGAGGTAAATATTACTTTATGCAGTTCCTCTCTTGAATATATGTTGTTGTAGGTATTTATCAAGCCTTGAATACCAAGCTCTAGTTTTTTTCTTCAGACCATAGAGGGATTTCTTTAGTTTGCAAACACAGTCTTTTTTTTTCTGACCACTAAAATTGTTGGACACACCGACTACACTGAGAGGGGGGGGGGGGGTGAACAGTGTAGGGCTCTTTTCCCAAAAATCCTTAGTTAACAATCACCATTAACTCATTACTCATTGTTTTCATTTATAACTAGTTAAATGTCAACACATATCAGCAACATATATCAGCAATGTATCATCAACATGTCATCACCACAAGGAACACAAAGAACACAAGATGTATGTACAATTTTCTTTTTATTACGGACTACAATCCTTGGGGTTCTTCAGCAACAACTGAATAGAGTAAAACTCTACAAGAGAACCAGCTCTATAATGAAAGACTCATATTACACCCTCATCACCAACTGAGATGAGGCAACAATCCTCAACATATATCAATCTGTACCATAAACAAGTGCATCAACCATGCACCAACTTGTGCCAAACAACCTGTAATCAACCTGTACCATAAAAAAGTGCATCCAACCATGTACCAAGTATATACCAATCATGTGTCAACTATTCATCAACAATGATTCATCAATATGTACCAACATCATCAACTATACACCTCATGTATGTGCCAACTCATCAACTGCTTGTCTCAACCATGACTAGTTTTGGATTAGTCAACAACCCTAACTTGAAATAATCATAACTTTGTACCTGTAATGAATAAAGATATGAAACTGATACAAAATGTTCTTCAGTGTTTTTTATGCAATTTCTCCAGGTGTCACTACTTGGAACCTCTCAGAAAAGGAGTTATAGAAAAAAATGGCATACCTTGTTGAATTCTGGTTTATTCTAGAGAGCGACCTTGTAGAGCGTTCCCCACATGGAATATTTGTTGAATCGATATGAAACTATCACACAGAATACTAAAGACCATAATCTAACCAACACAAATGGTATCACTGAATTTGGATTTGTTATGAAGAAGTTATGATGTTTTTACCCGAAACACCTGTTTTAGACTAGTTTCAAGACTAGCCACAAACCCTGTTTCCACGGAGTGTATCACCAAAAATACAATGACCCACAAGATGAATAGTTTACCACAGATAATTAGATATGTTTCCTCAATGACATATCAATCTCACAATCTGAATCATTATAGAAAAAAAGTTATTACGAAAATGGTGAGATGACCTGTAAATAACATACCTTAGAAAGCATCATGAAAATAATTTATCCTTCGTTGAATTCTGGCCCTCTTTTCTTCACCTTCCCTCTGAAATTCAGCATATATATCCTTTGGTTACCTCATTCACCTATATATATTCAATATGATCAAGTGTTCCACACCAAAAATTCTCAAGAAGCTCTCATAAGAAGCTCTCCATCAATACTCCAAAAGATATTCTCACAAGAAGCTCTCCATTGATCCACAAAAAGGATGATTTGTAAGAGACCATTGCTATCTTATTTATACTTTCACCCTCTAGGTCACTTAACCCATTTTTAAGTCACTTAACCCATTTCTAGGTCACTTAACCTATTTTTGTTATTTTAGGGTTAACCACTTTCCATAAATAGAAAGTTCTCCAATACTTTATCATTTGAATATTCCTTATTGATTTTGTTACCTTACTTTATCATTTATTGATTTTGTCACTTCTCTTTATTATTTAAATAATACACCTTGACTTTGTCACTTTACTGTATCATTTAAATAATATTAACCCATTTCTAGGTCACTTAACATATTTTCCTTATTTTAGGGTTAACCACTTTCCATAAATAGAAAGTTCTCCAATACTTTATGATTTAAATATTCCTTCTTGATTTTGTCACCTTACTTTATCATTTCTTGATTTTGTCACTTCTCTTTATTATTTAAATAATCCACCTTGACTTTTTCACTTTACTTTATCATTTAAATAATGATTTCTTCTTTTAGGTCACTTTGACTTCTTTGACCTTGGGGGCTTCAAGCCTTCATGCGGGGGTCCTTCATCTTCGTAAGGCCATAAATCTCAAAACATGAGGAGTTATGTGACATTCCACATACCAACAGAAATGACATGACAAGAACTATCCATCTAGGATAGTTTCACCAACAATTTTCTTGATCTTCATCTCATTATTATACATACAAGCATGGGTCCTCCAACCATTCTTCTAGGATAACTCAATTCGCAAAGTGTCTTCTCGTGAGTTCTTTCACCATAAGGGGACCACTTTGGAGTTCATCCATTTGTGCACCTTATCAATCATGATAAGACAATAATGAGAACATGGGTCCTCCAACCATTCTTCTAGGATAACTCAATCTGCAAAGCGTCTTCTCGTGAGGGCTTTCACCATAAGGGGACCACTTTGGAGTTCATACATTTGTGCACCTTATCAATCATGATAAGACAATAATGAGTCATCTATAAAAATTTCCAACAATTCATCATATACCAATGAAACCACATCGATCCATCTTCATCATGTATCAATGACAACTCATTGATCCATCTTCATCATATCAATGAAAACTCATTGATCCATCTTCATCTATGCATTCTCATCAAGGACAATACATATTACATTA
>ML776650.1:1028897-1041713 GCA_009831015.1 Picea engelmannii | reverse complement strand
ACTCACCAACCACATGTCCCAATGTGTAGCCCATCCATATGCTAAATGCATGCATCAAGCTTTCCAACAAGTAAGCTTCCAATACATCATCAAGATATATCACATAACCAAGGTGTCATAACTTCACTGTCATAACCAACATTTTTATTCAATATAGAATGCATCAATCCATACTCATGGGTTAGTGCCATGCACCCAAGATTTTATTTTACATCATCACCTTACATAATCCAATATAGAATCATGAAAACCTGCAACAAACAATGTCAGAACCTGCAATAAACCATGTCAGACCCCACATCACATCAAACTGCAATCCCTGCTGTGCATAACCCTTTTCCTTAGGCTTCACCACATATACGCGGCATGTTGCATAGACAACTCGTGTATGTACGTGACCTATACAAGGTCAGCCTACGTACGTACGTGACTGATACCACTGTCACCCGTGTATGCATTAGTAGATGACACATTTGAAATTCCATTTAGTCTTTCATTATGTTTTGGCTTCTCTGTCTTCTTCACCCACTTCTGTAGATGTCCCTGATCCTCATAACTTGATCTCTGAGCATCCATATTTTCAAATATGTCTCCCTTCCTTACTTCATTCCTTCTTCTATCCATGCTATGTGAAGTCCTCATCATGGACTTTCTTCTTGTGTTCCAACACTCCTGGGATTTGTGGCCAAATCCACTACAGTTGTAGCATCTCATGGTGTTACAGTGAACAACAATGTGTCCTACTTGATCACATCTCCAACACTTTATGGTGTTATGAAATATTCCATTATATCTTCTTCATAAGATCTACATTCAAAAGATTTGTGACCATATTCATTACATGAATAACAATGCCCATGAAAAATACTTGCATACCTTTGCTTCGGTGTCCCAAAGATAGCTTCTTGATGTCTTCCTTGCTTTGTTATTTTGAAATTTTCATTGCCTTGTGTATATGGTTGCTTTGCAACATTGTCTTCCTTCTTTGATGGACTTACCTCATGCTTCTTTGAGGTTCTTTCTTCAACATGTGTAGCTTCTTCTTTGTATCCAAGACCTGATTTATCATATGGTGATCTTTGACTTTCCAAGATCTCATCCAAGATTTTTGAGCTATTCAAGAATTTATTTTACTTCTCCACTTTCTTTCTAAGATAAAAAATTTCAGCTTCTAACTTATCACATGACTCTTCCTTTTCATTAATTTGATTCTTCAAAAGTTCTTCTACCTTTTTGGCTTCTTCAATTTGGGTCTTGAGATGAATAATAGTTTCAAAACTTTTCTTAATGTCATCATCTACCTTCATATCTTCTTTTTCATTCTTTAGTCTTGTGATCTCTTATTCCTTTTATTCCAATTTAGTCTTATTTCTCTCTTCTTGTTCTTTGAGCATTCCCTTAAATTCAAGATGTGCCTTTGACTCCTCCTAAGAAACTTCTTAGTGTTATCCGAAAAATAGTTATAGTGTGTATAAAAATGATCACTTATGTATCTATATAAACCCTCTCCAACTTCATTTTGAATTTATAATAGATCTTCTATTATTTCCATGGTATAACTACCATCAAACTTTACACAAACCGTTTCTAGATCATCTTCTTCACTTGAGAAAAATTCAACATCATCACTTTTTAAATCATTGCAATCAAGTGTCTTTGGAGATTCTATATCTTCATTTGAAATAATTTTGGGATCTTCCTTTGTGTTATCTTCACTTGAAATGTTTTCAATATCACATTTAGAAATAATACAATCAAGAGAAGCTCACCAGCCTGGAGCCCGAGACGACCTGTCAGGCCTCCTACCTTTTGGTCAAAATGACAATAACTATCGATCTGATGACGAAGGATCTCAGTCTTTCAATGGAAATATTATATATATATATATATATATATATATATATATATATATATATATATATATATATATATATATATATATATATATATATTACACGTCGGTCATATGGGTGACTGTGGGCTTAAGGACAATTGGAGGATTGGTCAACGATCAGATCAAGTTGTGACCGTCGAATGTGCAAGCGTAGATCAAGGGCAGGGATTGATTGTGGAGCATGAAGTGAGAGTTAAACTATATGTTATTTTCATATCATTGGGAGATTAAAACGTGACCGTTGATTTTGATAAGTGATCAAACACTCGCTTGGCCTAGTGCCTAGTCACCACCTGTTGTCATATGGAATAATAAAAATAAAGGTAAAAGATAATACATCGCTTAAGTTGATAAGCATGTGGTTTTGCGTTGTCAGTCTTATGAAAATGGTTTGAAGGAAGCGCCTCTGCAGAACTCAGTTTTTGCAGTATTTGCAGATATTTTGAATTAATTTAAATGAAATCTATCCATATCTATGATTGATTAATGAAAAGCATTTTCATTAAATTGAAAGGGCTTCTCGATAATATTTGGATAAAGAAAAACAAACGATATTATTGTTAAATGAAGGGGTTTGATGGTATAAACAAAGGACACAATGTTTCATAGCTCACACCAGTTGGAAGAATATATAAACAAGAAAGAGTGGTGATAATAATGTGTCTCTGCAGTCCAGATCAGAAGATATATTGAAAATTAGATGACAGAAGCAGAGAGTGGAGCAATGAAGACATGATACAGAAGTTTTCTTGATTCAGAAACAAGGGTGGTTGGGTGGTGCAAGGTAAGTTTGGATCCTACAAGTGATCTAGGTGAATATCGATGGCCACCCACCTTTTCCAACTCACTCAAAACTATTTTCTAGCAATTTTGGCAATTTACTATTTGTTTTTAACTTCCGGGGCCATTTTGAGGGCCTAAATGAAGGTTTTTCAGGATTGATATTCTCAATGGTATGAAAAGGCTCTAATTCATCCCCCAAAATGAATCTCCTCGACGATACCTTTCCAACGGGCTATCGTGTGCCTAAAACAGAGATTGTATGCAAAAGTTACGACCCCAGGAAGTTGATGTACTAACTTACCCAAACGGGGCCCACATGACTTTTGGCACTTCATCTCCTAGGGTTAGGTTTTTGGATGTCTAGGGTTTTTGAAATTCTTGTTTATTTTAAAAATTCCTTCAGAGACTCATTGTAATCATCTTCTTGTGAATGAGCGCAGTCGTCACAACTCTTCTCAATGATAAGGCGCCACCATTCCATCTAGTTTGTTTTTCGCTGCATTTTACAGTTTCAACTTATTTCCTTATTGAATAGAAAACTAGTTTTATTGTATATCTGTTATTTTGTGTTAAGAATATTTTAAATAATCTGTATTCATTTTGTTATTCTTGTAAAATCTGGATGAATGGTATCATAGAGGTCTTCTCCTTGTTGTCTTAATGCATGTCCCCAACGAGGTTAGGGTACAAAGAATTGGGTCTCGATATTGTTTATCTTGAGGAAAAAATCTCTCGGACGCCCAAGCAACCTCTCATGGCAGGAGAAAAGAAATATGAAGGGAGATGAGATCCTTTCAAAATTTTGCTTGAGGAATCCCTCACGCAACAAAGGAACGAGATGATGGATAGTTTCACGCAAATCCTTCGACGGGTATCAACAAGCGACACATCTTCCTCGAGCGGAGGTACCGCCCCCTTCAAGGTACAAATCAACTTTGATATTCCTATATTTGAAGGTCATATAGACGCGGATGTTGTAGAAAAGTGGTTGAATCTACCAAAAGGATATTTTTTTGTCCATAACTTTTCAAATAGAGAAATTATTACTTTTGCAGTCCTCAAAGTCGTTCCCCATGTCAAAGATTGGTGGGAAACTTTCTATGAGCAAAAGGCAACAGAGGAAACCTTATTATTTACAGTCATGGGCATTTGGGAATCCTTCAGGGATGTTATTAAGGAACAATTCTACCCTATCGGAATTTATGACGACTTGTATACCAAATGGACCACACTGCGGCAAGAAAGAAACCAAGCAGTGCCAAAGTTCACAAATATATTCCATACCTTGCACACCAAGATGGGTATCGAAGATTCAGAGTGACATCTAGTGCTCAAGTATCGTGGTGCTCTGCATAGATACATCCAGACCGAAATGGAATTTCTGGACATCTCTTCCTTGGGCACGGCCTACCGATATGCCATCAAAATCGACCAGAAGCTCAAACAAAAGATGTGAAAATTTGGGCCTGGGAACCCCGCACAACAAAATCCAGGTAGGGGCGGCCCCAACCCACAAAACAAAGGACAGAGAAAAGATGGACAGTATCAGGACAACCAGTCCAAGACACAAGCAAATAAGGACACCGGAAAGAAAAAGAAAGATATCGGGAAGTGGTGCGACTTCCATAAGATCCCTTGGCATTACACTACTGACTACTGCTCAAAGAAATCACTGGTGGCTGAAGTGAAAGCCTCTGAATCAAAAGCAGGTTCTGACTCTGATTCAGAACCAGAAAGGGGAAGATGGATCATTAACGCGGAACACAGTGTCATTGTTGCTACAACCAAGCTCCAGCCTAGTGAACCAGACGAGCCAGAAGAAGGAGATCGCCTCTTCCATTCACAGATGTGGGTAAAAGGCACCCCGTTTCACTTCATCATTGATAGTGGTAGCCAGAAGAAACTCGTCTCAGTAGAGGTCATCAAGCGGTTGGCCCTGCCGAAAATTCCGCACCCACAACCCTACACCATTGGATGGCTCCGCCAAGGAAGCGATCTCCACGTCAACCAACAATGTTGACTGTCATACGGCATCAATCCCTTCAAAGATGAGGTATTGTGTGATGTTTCTCCTCTCGAAGTTTGTAATGTTCTTTTGGGCCAACCTTATTTATGGAAACATCATGTTGTATATGAGTCTAGGCCTCGTAGTGTTATTATTACTTTGAACAGGAAATTTTATAGGATACCCGAGGCAATCCCTCCTAGTGATATTTCCTTGATCTCCACCAAGCAATGCAAGAAGGTCATTTCTTACCGATAAATTTGTCTTCTTCGTGATTCACTCTCAGAGTGAGTGAAAGATCTCAACCACATCCAGGGCCTCCGCAGTCGATCTCTCCACACAACAAAAGCAAGTGGATAAGGTCGTGGAAGAATACTCAGATACCTTCTCCTCTCCCACCGGGGTACCTCTGCACTCCCAGGTCAATAATCCCATCGATCTGACCCCAGGCACACTGCTACCCAATGGGCCAGTCTATCGTCGCTCTCTGTTAGAAAATGAGGATATCAAGAGGTAGATCCAAGAACTTCTCCACAAGGAGAAAATACGTCCCATATCATCGCCTTGTGAGAGCCCAATTATGTTGGTGCAGAAGAAATATGGGACCTGGTGAATCTGCATTGATTACCGGGCCCTAAATAAAATCACAGTCTAAAACTGGTACCTGATTCCCTGAATCGACAACCTCCTTGATTAGCTCATGGGGGCCAAATACTTCAGTAATATTGGTCTGAAGTCTGGCTACCACCAAGTCCCAATAGAATAGACATATGTATGGAAGACCACCTTCAAGCCAAAAGAAGGTCGTTTTGAATGGTTGGTCATGCCCTTTGGTTTGACAAATGCTCCAACAACATTTATGAGGATGATGGACGATATCCTATGACCTTTCACCAATACTTTTGTAGTGGTGTATCTATATTACATCCTCATCTACAACAAGACTTGGGCGGAACACTTGTAGCATATTCAGTAGGTTCGGCACACCCTGCGGTATCACAAACTATATGAAAACTTGGAAAAATTCTCCTTTGGCATGGATAGGGTCCATTACTTAGGATACATCGTTGATTAGCATGGCATGCATGTGGATCCAGCCAAGATCCAAGTCATCCGTGACTGGCCAGCCCCAAACACACTCACTGAACTTTGGATCTTCTTGGGTCTCACCAATTTCTATCGCAGGTTCGTGTTGGAATTCTCTCATATCGCATGGGCCCTCAGCCAAGTAACCAAGGGTGGTGGTAAGGAAAAATTTGTGTGGGGCTTGTCCCAATAACAAGCCTTCGATGACTTGATGAAGCGCTTGTGCTCATCCCCAGTACTTTCATTATTGGACCTGCAACATCCCTTTGATATCGAGACAGATGCTTCAGACTATGTTGTGCATGTCATTCTCACTCAACACGGCCACCCCGTGGCATATCATAGTGAGACACTCTCAGATGTTGTCTATAAGTACCCTACCTATGACAAATAAATGTACTCCATTATGAAATCCTACCACCAGTGGAGACATTACATTCTTGGGAAGGAGAAAGTCATCCACATTGAACACAAGCCACTACAGTTCATGCAGACCCAAGGGAAATTGTAGAATGACCGCCATCGGAAGTGGTCCACATACTTACAGCAGTTCCACCTCAACATCAAGTATAAAATAGGAAGTACCAACTGATTTACGGATTTCCTCAGCTGACCTCCAGTCGCAGCATTCACCATGGTGCTAGACTCTTGTAGCCACGAGACCTTCAGATGGCCCCACCTCTATGAGACAGACCCTGACTTCTCCACCACCTAGCAAATTTTGGGCACCAACTCAGTGGTCGCTAATTTCCATCTTCAAGACGGGTTGTTGTGTCGTCTAGGCCATCTCTATGTTCCATCAAGCGAGCGCGCGAAGATGATTTGGGAATATCACTACAGTCGGGTGGTAGGACACTTTGGCATGGAAAAGACATTGGAAGTGTTGCTGAAAGATTTCTACTAGCCAAAACTTCGACAAGATTTCGACAAGTATATCAAGTCTTACACCTCCTGAGTTATTGCCAAACCGATCACTAAGAAACAGGGCATGTAGACCCCTCTACCTACTCCTGACAGGCCATGGGAATCCATCTCAATGGACTACATGTTGGGCCTCCCTTCCACCAAGAGGGGAAATGACTGTGTTTTTGTGGTTGTTGATCGCTTTTCCAAGATGGTGATTCTAGCCGCCTGCAAGAAGAACATCACAGCAGAAGCCACTGCCAAGATATTCTTTGAATGAGTATGGGTACATTTTGGGATCCCACAAACCATTATCTCATATCGTGACAGTCGGTTCCTCAACACATTTTGGTCGAGCCTCTGGTCACTACTAGATACCAATCTCACCAAATCCACTGCCTTCCACCCCTAGACAGATGGCAAAACTGAGGTCGTCAATCGGATGATCATACATATTCTACACATGTACAATTAAAATCACCCCCACACATGGGATGAGAGTCTTCCCTATTTCCAATATATCTACAACCGAGCCCTGCATAGCTCAAGTGGCCACAACCCCTTCAGGTGGGGTTGGGATTCCAACCATTGGGCCCCATAGATGTTGCACTACCCCTGGTGACCACCTCGGTCGAATTGTCCCCTACTCCACTAGAATCTAACAAAGCTACCCGGTTCATTTAGTGAATCCAACACATCCTCCAACAGGTTCAAGGTATTCTACAAAAGTCTAATGCCAAGTACAAGCATCGCCATGATCAACATCGGGTGCCACATAAGTTTCAGGTGGGAGACAAAGTTTGGTTGCACTTGCAGAAATAATGCCTTACAGGGCCCCATCGTAAGCTTCACCCACTCCGTTATGGGTCTTATACCATCACCAAGTTTGTGGGTGACAATTCTTTTGAGCTCAACATTCCCCCTGTCCTTGGCCTGCACCTAGTCTTCAACGTGGCTCTCCTTCGACCATATTTCCCACCATTATTGGACACCTCAAAGATAGCAGAGTAGTTAAAACCAACAGATATCAACCCTAACTGCATGCAACAGGAATCCAATTATCATATTGTGGGCATACAGATCAAGGGCACTCGACAGCAAAGGATCCAGCTTTATCGAGTCGTCAAAGCAGGGCAGCTCCTGCACCAAGGAAAGTGGCTCACTCGGGGCCAAATTCAATAGAAATTTTCTCATCTGATGGGGGAACTCAACGCAATGGATACCATTGATTCCTAAGGAGGGAGTACTGATCCAGGTGGATATCAGTGGCCACCCACCTTTTCCAACTCGCTCAAAACAGTTTTCTAGTAATTTTGGCAATTTACTATTTTTAGCAATTTTTAACTTTTGGGGCCATTTTGAGGGCCTAAATGAATGTTTTTCAGGATTGAGATTCTTAATAATATCTGGAGGATTTGATTTATCCCCCAAAATGAATCTCCTCAACGATACCTTTCAAACGGGCTATCGTGCGCCTAAAATGGAGATCGTATGCAAAAGTTACGACCTTGGGAAGTTGATGTACTAACTTACCCAAACGAGGCCCACGTGACTTTTGGCACTTCATCTCCTAGGGTTAGGTTTTTGGATGTCTAGGGTTTTTGACATTCTTTTTTATTGTAAAAATTCCTTTAGAGCCTCATTTTAATCATCTTCTTGTGAATGATCACAGTCATCACATCTCTTCTTAGAGATAAGTCGCCACCATTCCAGCAAGCTTGTTTTCCTCATTTTACAGTTTCAACTTATTTCCTTATTGAATAGAAAACCAATTTTATTGTATCTCTATTATTCTGTGTTAAGAATATTTTAATTAATTTGTTTTCATTTCGTTCTGCTCATAAAATCTGGATCAGCGGGGGAGTAGGTGCTTCCTTGTCATCTGTAGCTGACTAAATAGGGGGTTGTAACTTCCTACCAGTTGGTGCTTGTGAAGAAGGGTGTGGATTCATCTTGATCAGTGGGTGTTGATCTAAGAGGAAGAACATCTTCCTCCTATGTAACTTGTAAAACAAAATTTTGCAGTTAATAGAAAAGTGTTTGTGGTTTTCCCAATTGGGTTCCACGATAAAATATTGTGTTAAAATTTTGTTTGCATTAACAAAAGAAAAATTGATAAAATTATTGTGTCACTAATTCACCCCCCCCCCCTCTCAGTGACTGGATCTGATCCTTCAATTGGTATCAGTATGGGTCTCTTCACTAAAAGTTTAAATCACTTGAAGAGAAATATACATCAGAATCGATCAGCAATTGAAGATGCCATCAAAAGTCCCCCTATTTGATGGTGAAGACTAATACTATGTCTTCTGGAGTGTTAGAATGAAAATCTATCCGATGTCCATTGGACTGGAAGTATGGACATTAGTTTAAAAGGGATATGATGTTCCAAAAGCCACTCCCATAGAATCAGAAGACAAGAAAAAAAATTGGGAACATGCAAAGGCTTTAAACACACTACAAGTTGGATTGAGTAATAAAATCCTTGCTAAAGTAATAAATTGTAATAATGCAAAAAAACTCTAGGATAAATTGGAAACTATATATGCAGGAGATTCCAAGGTAAAGAGGGCCATACTTCAGACTCTCAAAGTACAATATGAAGGTCTAAAAATGAAGGATGAAGAAAATATTTCAGAGTACTTCTAAAGAGTTGATAATATTGTTAATGCAATCAAAGGTTTAGGAGTAGAAGTGTCAGACAATGAGTTATTTGAAAACATAATAAGAACACTACCTATCCTATACAATCCTAAAGTGTCCACTCTTTAAGATCGAGAGAATCTAGATAAACTCACCATGGATGAATTGTACGGAATCCCCATAGCCTATGAGTTAAGATTAGGTCATGAGAACCTTCCGAAAGGAGAGGCATCATTCAAGGTTCTCAAGAAAACAAAAAATTAGAAGCAAAAACCTCAACCCAACGATCATGAAGAATCTGATGTAGAAGAAGCCAATTTTATTTTAAAACTTCATAAAGGATCAGGGAGGTACAAAGGCAAGTTGTCATTCAAATGTTTTAATTGTGGCAAGGTTGGCCAATTTGCAGCCAAGTGTACCTATCCCAAGGAGGACCCTGAAGATGAAGAAGACACAATTAAACAATACAAGAAGAAGGAAAAACCCAACTACAATAAAAAAAAATTACAAAGGGAAAAATATTTTTTACTCAAAAGAAGAAAACAACAGTTCATCAGAGTCTAGTGATGGTGATGATGATAAAGTCCTTTTTCTAGGTAGTGAAGAGCCTAATGAGATAGAAGAAATTGAGCATGAGGAAGAGTCAGAAGATGAAGCAGAGGTTAATATGGAAGAATAACTTCTCAGTGCCTTGGATGAATTAAGAAGATACAAAACCAGATATAGACACCTGAAAAGTTTTGTACTTGAACAAAAGGAAAACCATGAACAGAAAGAAAAAGAGATCGAGAAACTCATGAGAAACCTGAAAAACCAAATCCTAGAAGCAAATAGGATGGAAGAAATTTTGGATAAGTTTCTTAAAGAGAAACAAATAATCTGTGAAGGAATGGAGGCGGAATTAGTTCACCTAAGAAAAGAACTTGATACGAAACTTACTCAAACAAGATATGAAAATAGCTCTAAAATATTAGATAATATTATTCCCACACAAAGGGATTCAAGTAACAAAAATGGAGTAGGTTATTCTCAAGAATAAAAGCAAGTAAACTCAAAATATTATGTAGTTTCTCTCCTCAATACATTCAAGAAGAAAGATGAAGAAAAGACAAGTAATTATCAGAACTCCAGAGGACTACTTCCACCCATCAATAAGGAATATAAGACAACTCCAAACAAGGTTTATCAAAATAGGTATCCTCACATTTTCATTGGTTATTTCTTTGCATGCTCTAATTTCAGACACAAAACTATGAATTCTAGAGAATATGGAAGGAAAACTTGAGGGTTAAGAACTATAACCTTAAAGATAACCAAACAGTAAATCAAGTTAAAAGAAGAAATTATAACTCCTTTGCACCTCTACAAGAAGGGAACCTAGAATGCTTTTGATGCCACAATTATGGACATAAATCCAGTAATTTCATATTAATGGAAGTCTCAGAAAAACCAAAGTTCATTAGAGAGAAAAAGAAGCTTTGGAAAGAAAAAACATCAAAGGAGGAATGTCGTATTGCCTTAAAAGCCAAATATAAAGAAGATAATTGGTATGTTGACAGTGGGTGCTCAAAACATATGATAGGAAACAAGGAAAATTTTTTGAACTTAAAGAAACAAAAGGGTAAAGTTACATTTGGTGAAAATCCTTCAAGTATCTTGGGAAAGGCATTGTGAGTCTGGGAAAAGACAAATCCAAGGATGTGTTCCTTGTTTAAAAACTGAAACCTAGCCTATTAAGTGTCATCCAAACCTATGATCAGGGGCACATTTGCATCTTTGATTCCCAGAAATGTGATATTAGGAGAGAGGACTCAAGAAAATTGGTTGGTGTTGCTCCTAGATCTCCCGAGAATGTATATATACTAAATACAAAATTGAATGAGGAGTTTCATATAAATTTAGTAGATGAAAGTTGGCTATGGCATAGAAGGTTGGGGCACATTAACTTTGACAATTTAGTGAAAATCAGCAATCTTGGGGCAGTAAGAAAATTTCCAAAGATCACAAAGCCCTCAAATCCTATGTGTGGACACTGTCAAATAGGGAAGCAAACTAGAATAAGGTTCAAAAAAAAAGAATAATCAACCTCAAAACCTTTAGAGCTTGTTCACATCGACCTCTATGGACCTACAAGGACCAAGAGTTTGCAAGGAGAGTCCTACTTTATGTTGTTCATTGATGATTTTACTAGAATGGGTTGGGTATGTTTTCTCAAGGAAAAATTAGAAGCACTTAACAAATTCAAAGATTTTAAGACCCTTGTTGAAAATGAAAAGGAGATGAGTGTACCAACCGGGATCAAAGCCCACCCCCATGTCCTTCAACTTTTTACTTTTCAGCCGATTGATAGTGGATGCGCTAGGGTTCGTGGAAGTCCGCCTCGGGTACGCATTTGCAGCCAGCGACGGCCATGGCCGCCCCTGGGGGTGAGGATTCGGCCCCTCCCCCCCTGTTTTCAGACACGGTCGCGTTCAGAAAGCTGGTCGCCAGCGGAGGTAAGCGCAAACACTCTGTTCCAGTTCCAAAATTCATAAAAAAACTAGAGGAAATCCCAAAAATCACCCTGCCAGAGACGCAAGCGGTCAAGATAGCCCTAGCTCTCTCCGAGAGAGGGCTGGTAGGCCAGTTTATGGGTCTCTGGCCCTCAGCAAAAACCACCGACGCATGGGTCCAAAGGAACTGGAAGCCCCTTCTTAGGCAAGGAGTTACCTGCTACCCTTTGAGCAACGGCTTTTTTCTCTTCGAGTTTATAAACAAGGAAGACAAGGACCTCATTTTCATAAACGGACCATACTTTATGGGAACCCAGGGGTTGTATCTGAACCGCTAGACCCCGGACTTCGACCCCACGGCGGAACTGCCAAAGGAGGTGCCCGTTTGGGTCAGGCTCCCCAACTTGCCAGTTCACTGCTGGAACTATGAAGCTCTGCAAAAGATAGGGAATGGAATAGGGAAATTCATTGATAAGGCAGACAATAAGTCCATCTATAACTGTGCTAGGATATGTGTTGAAGTGGATCTTGAGGCAGGACTCCCGGAAGCGGTGAAGCTGACGGTGGGTAACTGGTCTCACTACCAAAAACTCGATTATGAACACTTGCCCTTCAAGTGTAGAAACTGTCAAGAGCACGGGAATTTCCAGAGAAACTGTCCAAAGAACCAAACCCCAGAAAAGGAAGATGCTGAGGCATGGCAAAAGGTCAAGAAAAGAAAACCAGTTCCTAAACCCAAAGACCCAAGGCCAGAGCAGACGAGCCAACCTTCTTCTTCAAATCCAATCCCTACAAAGGAACCTCCGAAAGAAGGTGTTGAAAAACCAAAGGAATTCGTGAAAGAGCCCTTCGTTATAGTCTCTCAGTCCCCGCCAGCTAAAGAAAACCAGACCAAGGTCAACGAAACCCCTCCACCAGATGAACCCATGAAGTCGGACGAGGAGCACATCCCATTAGGATCCGAAACGGGTGCAGACACAGATGAGGGGGCCACGGAAAACAACAGTCCA
>ML776650.1:1015233-1025280 GCA_009831015.1 Picea engelmannii | reverse complement strand
AAATTGCCAGGAAGGAATCCAAAGTGCAGGTGCGAAGGTCTGAGGAAGGTGAGATGGGAAGTGTTGAAACAGTGCTGGAGCATAGGCTGAAACAGCGCAGTGACAGATGTTGAAACACAGTACTGTTACAGTTGCTGAAACACGGTGTTGTCACAGTAGCTGAAACACAGTGTTGTAACAGTGTGTAACAGATTTTTGAAACAGAGTGCCGAAACAGATGTTGAACCTTAGTGCTGTAACATATGCTGAAACACAATACTGTTACAGTTGCTGAAACACGGTGCTGAAACAGTGCTGTCACAGTTGTTGAAACACAGGGCTATTCAGATGCTGAAACACGGTGTTGCTCAGATGCTGAAACACGGTGTTGTTCAGATGCTAAAACATAGTGCTGCAACAGTGCTGTACCAGATGTTGAAACTCAGGGTTGTAACAGTGATGTAACAGTAGCTGAATCACAGTACTGATTTAGATGCTGAAACACAGTACTGTATATATGATGAAACACAGTAATAGATGTTGAAACTCAGAAATAGATGCTGAAACACAGTATTAGTTGTTGAAACACAGAAATAGATGCTGAAACACAGTAACAGATACTGAAGGAGTACAGAATCTAGTGCAGATCACAAGCCTTTAGCTATAGAGGTAGAATGGTGCAGAAAAATAGGCCCGAAAAAAACTTAAGGCTAATTTGTAACCGATTATGTGGCTAGTCCACCCCATTAATACAATCCATAACCGTTTTTGTTAAAAAAAAAAAAAATGAAAAGGAGAAAAAAATCAAATGTCTTAAATCAGACAATGGTGGTGAGTTCACTTCAAAAGAGTTTGATCTCTTATGTGAAACCCATGGAATAAAAAGACAATTCTCTGCTGCCAGAACACCTCAGCAAAATGGGATTGTTGAGAGAAGGAATAGAACAGTCCAGGAAGATGCAAGGAGTATGCTCAATGAAGCAAAATTATCTGATGGATATTGGAGGGAAGTTGTAAGCACAACAATATACATATTGAACATAGGTCAACTCAGGATTAATAGTGATAAGACTCCTTATGAACTATGGTTTGGAAGATCTCCTTCGGTAAAATACTTCAAGGTCTTTGGACGTAAGTGCTACATCAAAATTCTTGATAAGAATCTCGGAAAATTTGATACTAGATCTTATGAAGGTATCTTTCTTGGATATGCTTCTACCAAGAAAGCATACAGATGATACAATATTAGATTACATAAGATTGTTGAGAGTGAAGATGTCAAGGTAGATGACTTAAAAACAATAAGGATCAAACATCAAGAGACTATACTTGACAATGAAGATGAATATGAAGATGGTGATGAGTCAGTTGGTACACAAGCAGAAGAAGTAGAAGAGAATAAATAAGAAAGGGAAGAGGATGATATGGATACTAGTGAAGACGAGGAAGATATTTGAGAAGAAGAGATAAGAAAAGAATCCCCAAGAAGAGACAGAAAGACACCCTAAAGAATGACTCAAAAGAATCATCCTGAAGAACTGATTATTGGAAATAAAAGCGATGGAGTGCAGACAAGAAGACAAATATTGTATCAGACAGAAATAGAAATTTTGTCACATGTTGATCCCATCTCAATCAAAGAGACATGCAAAGATGAGAATTGGGTCAATGCTATGAATGAAGAATTGGACCAAATTGAAAAAAATCAAACTTGGGAACTTGTTCCAAGACCAAAAAATAAAAATGTCATTGGAACTAAATGGGTGTATAAAAAAAAAGGGATGAGAATGGGCAAGTAATCAAGAACAAAGCCATATTGGTATGTAAAGGGTATGCTTAGGTTGAAGGAGTAGACTATGAAGAAACCTTTGCACCTATGGACATATTAGAGGCAATTAGGATGTTCTTAGCCTTTGCCAGCTACAAAAAATTTAAAGTATACCAAATGGATGTCAAGTCAGCATTTCTCAATGGAAACTTAGAAGAGGAAGTCTATATTGAGCAACCAGAAGGATTTCAATTAACTAACAAAGGAGACTATGTATGTAAACTAAAGAAAGCACTCTATGGACTAAAGCAAGCACCTAGAGCATGGTATGCAAGGCTAGATTATTATTTACAAGTACAAGGCCTCAAGAGAGGATCAACAAACGACAATCTTTATTTTAAAATTGTTGGTAATAACATGATTATTGTGGAAGTATATGTTGATGATATTATATTTGGCAGTGGTGATGAAAAAATGAGTAAGGACTTTTCTAGGAGGATGCAGCAAGAATTTGAAATGTCCTTGCTTGGTGAACTCAATTTCTTTCTTGGATTACAAATAATACAGTCCAAAAGGGGATTTTTTATCCATCAGTCCAAGTATGTTAAATATGTGCTTAAGAAATTCCAGTTAGTGGATTGCAAACATGTTAGTACACCTATGACAATTGGATGCAAACTAAGCAAGGAAGATGAGTCCAAAGTTGTAGACCCAAAACACTATAGATCAATTATTGGGATTTTACTCTCTATAACAGCTTCCAGACCTAATGTCAAGCAAGTTGTTGGGATGGTGGCTAGATTCCAAGTAGCACCAAAGGAGAGCCATGTTCAAGTTGTGAAAATAATCTTTAGGTATTTGAAAGGAACTGTAGATCTTGGTTTGTGGTACCCTAGCAAGGATTCATTCACTTTAAAAGCCTATTCATATGCAGATTGGGCAGATTGTGTAGATGACAGAAAAATTACAAGTGGAGGAGAATTATTCTTGGGAGAATCATTGGTAGCTTGGATAAGCAAGAAACGGTCCTCAATTTCTCTGTCTAGCACTGAAGTTGAGTATATCGCAGCAGTAGAATGTTGTACACAAGTGGAATGGATAAAACAAACCTTACAAGACATCAAAATAGTGTTTGAAGAACCTACTACTATCTACTGTGATAATACAAGCACTATAAGTCTCTCCAAGAGCCATGTCCAGCACTCCAAATCAAAACACATTCCCATAAAATACCACTATCTAAGAGATCAGGCTGAAAATAAGAACATTAAATTGGAATATGTCCCAACACAAGAACAAGTGGCATATATTTTCACTAAACCCTTATGCAAAGATGTATTTGAATATCTCAAGCAAAGATTGGGAGTAATCCCTCTTCCAATCTAATCTCTCAAGAAAATAATGCATCAATTGGCACCAATTCAGGGGGAGACAACAATCAAAGTCAAGAGGAGTCATTCAGTTATGACAGGAAAAGTATGATTGTAGGAGGATTCACTCGAGTTCAAATTTTGGTCAGAAGCATACAGACAGACAGAGCTTTACCATAGGGGAAGCAACCATTTTCCATTGATGTCAAAGTGGGAGAGTAAATTCAAAGGAGAGAATCATCATCACAGGGGGATATTGTGTATGAAGTTGGTGTTTTTCCATCAATGACAAAGGGGCAGATTGTTGGACAAGGTGTCATTAATGTGTTGTCATTGATGTCAAATAGTATAACAGTATGCATATTTCATGACAAATAAATATATGCAATTGATCTAGGTGGATATTGGTGGCCACCCGCCTATTCCACTCATACCCCCACCATTGTTTCTTTCAATTTTTCATTTTCCTTAATTGTAGTACAATTTACTATTTTTGGCAGTTTTCGGGTCCTGAACTTTCAGAGCCGTTTTGAGGCCCTAAACGGCATTTTTAGAGAAACAACCAGTCGACGAATATTAGTTTGTTCCATACCATGATGTTTGTTGTCAATAGTTGTATTCCTCGGATAGATCTTTCTAACAATATATCATATGCGTCAAACTGAGATAGTATGCCAAAGTTACGACCCCGAGAAATTGATGTACTAATTTACCCCGACGGGGCCCATATTCTGGCGTTTCATCTCCTAGGGTTAGGTTTTTGGATTTTTAGGGTTTCCATTGTTTCTCAATAACATATAGGCCTTCGAGCCTCATTGTAACATAGAGTTGAGAGGCTTGTAGCCGCCACATCTCTTCTCAGAGATAAGCTACCAGCGCCCTAGCTAGTTTATTTCTATTATGTCTGTAAACAAATTTTAGTTCTTTGATATTAATCAAATGAATTGTTATTTCCCCTGCATCTTTGTATTCATGGTTATTTGTGTATTCTATTGCATTCCTGCATAAATTCATATCAGTGGTATCAGATCGATCTGCTCGTTCTCGACGGTTCTTTGCATGTCCCCAACGAGGTCAGGGTATAAGGAGTTAGGGCTCGATCTGGTTGAACCTTTGCAAGATCAACCTCTCAAAACCTGGCGACCACCCATGGGGGACGAAAAGAAAGACAAGGGAGTAGGATATCCTATCAAAATATTACTCGAGGAGGCCCTTGAAAAACAAAGGAACGAGATGATAGATAACTTCGCCCAGATCCTTCAATGATTTCCCACTGGCGGTGCATCTGCATCCAGCAGCCACTCTGGAGGCACAACCCCTTTTAAGGTACAAGTAAACTTTTTCATTCCCATATTTGATGGACAAATAGATGCAGACGTCATAGATGAATGGTTGAATCCATTAGAAGGATATTTCTCATTTCATGACTTTTTCGACCGGGAGAAGATCATTTTTTCACTGCTCAAAGCCACCCCCCATGTCAAGGACTGGTGGGAAACCTACTGTGATAAAAAGGATGAGGAGGAACCCTCTCTGTTCTCGACCGTACCCACTTGGAATTATTTCTTAGATTCCATCAAGGAACAATATTATATTGTGGGGAGCTATGAGGACAAGTACATACAATGGACTACACTACGACAACAAATGGATCAAGATGTGCATGAGCTGACGAATCTATTCCATACCCTGCGCACAAAGTTGGGTATCAAATATTCGGAGAAACATTTGGTGTTGAAGTACCACAGTTGTCTACATAGATACATTCAGGAGGAAATGGATTTCCTCGACATCTCCTCGCTTGGTACGACATACCAGTATGCTACCAAGATTGAGCAGAAATTCAAACAAAAGAAGCGAGACTTTGGATCTGCGAATCAAAAGCAAGCAAAAGGTACCCCCAAACTGCAGAACAAAGGACAAATCCAAGGCATGGTGGCTCAAGACAACCTGCCAAAGATGCAAGCAAAGAACAACACTGTGAAGCCGAAGAAGGACAGGGGAAAGTGGTGTGAGTTCCATAAGAGCTCCACTCACAACACAAGTGAGTGTCGGTCCAAACAATCACTGGTGGTCGAGATGAGGGCTTCTGAATCAGAAGCATGATCCAACACTAAATTAGAAACCAATAAGGGGAATGAAATAGGGAAGCATATTATCGATGTGGAGCCCAATGCCACCGTTTCCACCACAAAGATCCAAAAGGAAGAACCGGAAGATCCAAAGGAGGAGGAGTGTCTCTTCCACTCCCAGATGTGGGTAAAGGGTTCCCCGCTATAGTTCATTGTTGATAGTGGGAGCCAAAAGAACCTCATTTCATCAGAGGTCGTGAAGTGGTTAGTCTTGCAGACCAAATCACACCCACATCTGTACATAATTGGCTGGCTTCACCAAGGATGGGATCTCCGTGTCATCCAGCAGTGCCACCTTCCCTACAATATTAAGCCCTTCATTGATGAGGTATTATGTGACATTTCTCCTCTTGATATTTTTGATGTATTATTAGGCCAACCATACTTGTGGAAGCGACATGTTGTGTATGAGTCTCGGCCTCGCGTTGTTATTGTTACCTTGGGAAATAAGTTGTACAGGATACCAGAGGTACCACCGCCTACCTCTATCTCTTTGGTTACTGCAAAACAATGCAGTAAACTCATTTACAAAACCGGGAAATTTGTTTTCCTGATGATCCTCCCTCAGGGAAAGAAGAAGACTATGTCCATGACCTCCAGAAAAGGCTCCTCTGCATGACAACAACAAATGGAAAAGATCATGGAGGATTACCAGGACATCCTCACCTCACTTACAGGGGTGCCTCTGCACTGTCAGGTCAAGCACCCCATCGATCTGACCCCAAGTGCGTTGCTTCCCAATGGACCGATCTGTCGTCACTCTATTCTGGATAATGATGAAATCAAGAGGCAGATTCACATCTGGCCAAGTTCATCACCCTGTGGGAGCCTGATCGTGTTGGTGTAGAAGAAGGATGGTGTTTGCACCCAATTCGTCACTGTGTGAGCAAATTGTGAGTGCTTACATGCCCAGTTGGGCTCTGCTAGGCATGACAGTTGTCAGGTAAAAGGTTAGAAAGAGAAACAACTAATTTATAAAAAAAAATCAAACTAAAACTAATAAAAACTATGAGCATGTGAAAAAATGAAAAACAAATGTAAATGGACCAATATCACCAATGTATTAGTTGATCTGATTGATGAAATCCAAAGATACACAATGGAGAAAGAGGACTTGGGTCCCTTCCCTCTCCAATGGAAGGCTCTTGAGGCCCTCAACTGATTGCTCTCCTTACAAAGAAAAGGTGGAAATGTGGGTGAAAGAACTCCAAGTTTATTCACTCAAGAGAGGGGTGAATAGCTTATGAAATGCAGCCTACAATGTGTGTTGAGAAAGAATGAGTCCTTAGCAATCTCAGCAGCATAACAGTATGAAGAATTCCTTGAGAAAATGGTGGTCATTCATGGATTTTTATAGCCAAGCATTGGGTTATTATGTGGCCTCTTTTGAATGTGAAAAGGGGCTCTTTAGGGCACAATTAGGTCTTTGACCAGCCTACCATGAGGATTGAGCTCGAATTTGGTGTCAAATCGACTTGGGAGCTGATTCATTAGTGGTTGGGAGGCCGACCAATTTCAATAAATGCACCGTTTAGCAGGCGCGTGGGTTTTTCACCCAACAGCCGCACCTCGTGCGCGCAGGCGCGCCTTGTACGATGTTGTTACGCGCGCACGCCCATGTTCTGTAAAGTGCCTTTGAATTTTTGATCATTTGTATAGTTTTTTGACCCTTTTGCAATGTTGAGGAATTAATCTTGTGCCCTGAATGACTCCAGTCATGTGTTGATGATGCGGAGTTCTTGTCGCCCTGTGCGGACAAAATTTCAATGATAACAGATGCCCCCTGATGGATGAGGTTAGGAGCAAAACGTATAGCCGAAATCCATCAATGTTTCTTTATGGAGAATGGTGTTGTAAGGGAGAGACAGAATGAGACCGTGTAGAGCAATCCGTTGGAGAAGAAAGGAACCTGTAGTTCCCGACTTTCTACAAGGTGTGTAGCAATATACAAGTGTGTACAAACGAGGCGGGCATGCCCCATGCTCGTGTGATGTAACTCTGAAGAAAAAAAAATGTCAGAAGTGTTGGTGTAGACAACTGCAGCGCCCTCGGGGGCGGAATGATAAAGGCAGAAGACAATTCTGTGAAGGAACATACTTTGAACTAGTGGTAATAGTCGCGGAAGTAAACGGCGATGGTGATGGGGGCATTGGTGGCCCGACCAAGTTCAGAGGTCTTCGGCAACTAATATGAAAAACTGCAATAGTCGCAAAAGTAAGACCCACCGCAACATGAGAAAGTGTTGGCGTCCAACGTTATGGGGGTCAACGACATCAGGGAGCAATGGTGTGTCCCCCTGTGTCGTCTGAGATCTCTCATTTAAATGGGAAATGAGAATCAAGATATTGTCACCCTTCTGGAAAAGTGTGTTGATGTCGACAAAAGGGGGACGCGACTTCCAGAAGCAAAGGGCTTCATGGAATCTACTGTGGTGAGGAAGTGGCAGAGGTACATGGACGAAGTCAAGAAGTGGGAAGACTCAAGACTGCCCTTGGCTGGAGAATGTGTGAGACGAACAGTGGCTGCAACCGTGTGACAAGGTCGAGTGCCAGGGGGACACCAAGACCGAGGATGAGTTGTGCCAAAGGCGGGACAAGGTGAACAAATTCAGAGGATAAATGGTAAGTGACCTGGTAGTGCTCTGAAGATATAGACGATGTCGGTGAGGGTGAATGACAAGCAGTACTCCAACCAAGGGTGACATGGGTTGCGTGTGGCCAACAAAAGGAAAGTGGATCGCCAACAGTGACGACAAAAGTAAAGACTGGGAATAAAAGGCGTTTATACAATAAATAATGAATAAATGTGGGAAAGATGTACAAAATACAGAAACGGGTGTCCCAGTGTGAACTGAGTGCCCCAGGGAGGGCAGAAAGTTCTGTGAAAACTACTGGAGGGTGGGGACCCCATTGGCGGGTTTCTGTATGAGGTAGGTGAAATGGAGATAGGTTCGCAAATGGGCAAATTGATGGTGGATGAGATGGTGGGTTCGTGATCCTGCGGAGGTGCAGGTAAAAAGAACATAACCATAAAGCAATGTGTTGGGGGTCCATATGGGAAGTTAGCAAAATGAGGAGAAGAAGTATGTGGTTGATTCGCAACATGATGACAGACTAATGGGACTCCCATCCTTAAAGGGAAAGAACAGCATGAGTGTCATAAGTGCAAAAAGGTGCTATGAATGGGACAACTCATGTGGGTGAGAATGCTACCGGGTGACAGTACTGAAGATGCAACTGGAGGGGTGAGTACTGCAGAGCCGAGAAAGGGGGTCCTAAAGGCCAATATCAGAGGGGATGAATGGAAATGTAAATGCAATACAATGGGAGAGACTACATGCCAGTGCTGAATATATACCTGAAGGAACGATATTTGAGGGATGATGATCAAGTACCTGCACACAGAAGAACCAAACACCAAAAGTGAACACTATCTGAAGAGGATCAAAGATATGAGCTTGTATTTGACAAATGTGACTATGCGCATGCGTACGTGAGTGTGTTATGAAAAGATGTACCGCCAGGGAATAGTGAAAATGATTACCCGACGAAAATGACTGTGTAAGTGGCCGAAAATGGTTCGAAAAACGGAGCTTATGGGCTCCGGTAAAAAAAAATAAAAATGGGGAAAAGGGCTTAGATATGGACGGTGGGCCCATAATGCCATCCCAGGTGCATCAATATTATGGGCGATCGGGCGGTTGTTTGGGGGGCGGACATGTACTACCCCTTTGCTCGAGGATGGATGAAGAAGTATAATAAATCACATCCGTAGGAGCATTGGTATGGGGTGTCAGAGGAAACTCAGGAAGAGATGTGTGGCATGCCGCGGCTAATGTGTGGCGGACGTATGGGATAGATGGGCAATGGTGTGTATAATGGCCATAACCGGAACATATGGCGCAAGCAAATTTGGTTCGCGGCCCTTTGCTACTTGAGTTAGGAGAGGTAGTGGTAGTACTTGCTAGAGTGGCGAGTGGTGATGGTGTTGGATTGAGTGAAATGAGGTTCCGTAACTCAGGTACATATGGGCATCTGGGGGTTAGGTGTCTGTCTTTCTCATGTAGTGCACCAGGTGGTGGGATGTGTAGAGGAAGTGGAGCTATGGGCTCTTTCTTCATTCTCCTGCCCCCAGCTGTGGCAGGGGGGTTAGTGATTGGGGGTGGTTGAGGAACCATCGCTGGTGGATGTAAATACAAAACTGGAAGTGCCAAGACCATATTAGGGAGAGTAAGAGTTGTGGCTACTTGAAAAGATTTGATACCTGGTGGAGAGTAAAAGAAGGGGGTTTGAGTAATGGCTTGGGGAACTGTCTCCCAAACTGGGATATGGCCCTGGGGAGAGGTGAACGCATGAAGTGGTGGAGTCGACGAGTTCGCAGGAGGCTCATGAGGGGGGAGCTCTGCGACTAGTGGGACGTCAGATATGATAGAAGCCTCCCTAGAAGGAAGGGTGTCCTCCATGTCAGTTCCTTTAGAGGAAACGACACACACTTGTGCTGAAAAMGATGGGTTTAGGAATGGTTGTGTTTCCTGACAAGTGCCCACCATGGGTGGGTCTTGGAATAAGCTAGGGCCATTGTGGGCAACGGGAAAATCATTCGGGCAAACATGAACAAGGGGGACGATGTTACCGATGTTGGCGGGATGGTTAGGATCATAATGTGTCAGTTGGTCAATGGTGACGATCTTCCCATTATGGGGGAACATCATCGTACGAAACACAGAAGAGGCGACCGCCTTCATAGCGTACATGTAGTTGCGTCCGAACAGGATATTGTAATCAAGCTGGGCATCGAT
>ML776650.1:981791-999599 GCA_009831015.1 Picea engelmannii | reverse complement strand
TTGATCCATCTTCATCATATCAATGACAACTCATTGATCCATCTTCACCTATGCATTCTCATCAAGGAAAATACATATTATATTACATCAATCATCAATCAATCAATCCTTTGATATCAATCAATCACTTGACATCAATCAATGACATCAATCAATCAAACCATTGGCATCAATGACAACATGATCCAATAGACCCTTGTCTGGGATCTCGAGGTAGGGGGGTCCAAAAAACATTGCATCGATGAGTGTATTTCCTTTTGAACACATGTTGAAACTATAGGGGGATGCTTTTCTATTAACCTGTGTGCTACTTATTCACCCTCAATTTGAAAAGAGTCATTGATCTCCTCTCTCGATCGACCACAAGATCTCCATCATCTGATCTTCTTTAATGTGATTACCAAGGTACTTGTTGTGGGTGACACAATATTTAATGGATCATTGTTAATCCATTTTTTGATCAACGGTCGATATTCCTCCTCGTTGATCCGACTAGTAGTTTTTCTATAGATTGTGGTTTTGTTAGTTTAGAGGCTTGCTAAAATTGGTGGATCTGTCATTAAACGCCTGCCATTTCTCTATAACGATCAATGATCCTAGTTCTGCCATGTCGACATACTAACATATTTCCACGTGGCTTTATAAACACAGTGGATCTTCTTGTCGTCAATTTATTTCCATCGTTAAATTCATCAATCCTTACCATTGATTGTTTACGTGGATCTATTATGGATATTGAGTTTCCTTGTTGGTCATAGGTTTGAACATGATTGTGCATGCATGTAAAATCTGGTTACATCCAACTTCTCTTGAGATCTCACATAGGCATCATCTTCGTGGATGATAGGAGACCTTCACTATGTACTGCACTTAATTAGTCCCCCTATGGTGTTGACATCAATGACACAAGTTATCCAATAATATCCCCTTACAGTGTTGGCATCAATGACACAAATTATCCAACAGTGTTGGATGATGTTTCTATTTATGATTAGGCATATTTCAGAGGTGGTTCATGTGTGTGGAAAGGCCATTTTAGTAAATATAGGACTTGCATTTTTCCTTGAAGCGATTGGAGTTGAGAAATGTATTTATGTTTGAAACATTTCCTAGTCAGAAGCCATTTCTTACTAGGGATTTTTCCCAAGTTGTCTGAAGGCTTTTTCTAAGGACATATGTGCAGTTATGTCTTCAATACCTCTGATCTCCACATAAGCATATAGCTAGTGCAGTTAAAAATTGTGTATTTTCAATGCTTGTGAGGTGAATTTATACCATTTATCTTCATGCACTTGCATAGGACCACAATTCAAATATTTGGGCCCTTTGAATCAAATCAATTCACCTTGGTACTATATTGTTATTTGGAAAACCTCCTAGCCAAAAAGCCTTTTTTATTGGGGTATTTTTTTAAGTTGTGGGAATGATTTTTCTATGGACATATTTCCACAGTCAATGTACTCATGTATTGAACACCTGCATACATTGCAGAGGCATATGGCTAGCACAAGAAGCACTTGTGTATTTTCAATGCTTGTGCAAATAATTTATGTCAGTTATCATCATGCAGTTCTGCACCTACACAGTTGTGTGGAGGTTTTTTCTGACAGACCAAATATTTTCACTGAGAGGGGGGGTGAATCAGTGAAAAAAAAATTTGATCAATTTTATTTTGTCAATACAATCAATATTTTAACACAATATTTATCGTGGAACCCAATTGGGAAAAACCACAAACACTTTACTTTTAACTGCAAAAAAAAAAGTTACAAGTTACATAGAAGGAAGATGTTCTTCCTCTTAGATCAGCACCCACTAATCAGGATGCACCCACACCCTTGTTCACCGGAACCAATTGGTAGGAGGTTACATCCCCCTATTTAGTCAGCTACAACTGACAAGGAAGCACCTACTCCCCTACAGGCTCCAACCTGCCCTTGCACCACCCAACCACCCTTAGTTTCATCAATTTAGAAATAGGATGTACAGTCCAACAATGGTATTCTATATCAAACACTGGATCTTCATGGATTTTTCTATGTCTCCTTATGTTCTAGATCTTCAATAATTATTCAATGGACACAATTCCTCTCATAATTCTATCTCGTTTATATAATCTTCAAACTGGTGTGATTTATAATGGATTGTGTCCTTTCGTTTGGACCATCGCACCTATTCATTTAACTTAACCATAATCTCTGTTATTATTCAAACCTTTCCGTGAAGGATTTTCATAAATTGATCATAGATATGGATCAATTTCATCTTTTAACTCAATCCCTTGCTTCTAAAAATATTGCAGAAATCAAATTCTACAGAGGCGCTTCCTTCAAACCATTTACATATGACCATATGCGCAAAACCATGATCTTATTAATTTAAGCAATGTTCTCAATGCCTCACAAGATTGACCTAACAGTCATGACTCATCCTGGAGGATCTCAGATCTACAACCAGCATTAGTTCATGACTTCATAACTCCGGTGCTTTGGGCATTTGTCTAGTAGGAGAAGTTGAACATCCATGGAGGTTGTAAACCCAGAGTGATGTGTCTTAATGACATCACTCAAGATGATATGGACCCTAATTCTCTTTGCCATGTGTCACCCTAATTTGTGACTTACGTAGTCTAAAATGCCAACTGGACTTTGACACTTGTCACCATCTTAATGCGCCACATGTCCTTGTCGACGTGGGATATGATGACGTGGGCTCTCAACGTGTGTGCCATGTGTCTTACTCCATGACTTCGGAGCTCCGAACTTTGGGTGAACTCATATGTTCTGAACCCTTTTTCACCGAAGTGGTCAGCGTCAAAGTTGACTGCTACTAGGCAACCCTAATCTGACGGCTATCATTGATCTTGAAGTGCTCCTTAGATCCAATGGCTGACGAAAGTTCAAGACTTTGGGACTTTGGTTTTATTCGCTTTCCCACTTCCCAATTCTCCCAGAGTAAGATTCCTTGAAGTGATATTCATATCAGACAGTTCACATTTGCTTCGATACTTTGGCCTTCGGGTGATCTTACTTGTTCTCAACCCTTTTCTCCCAAAGTGGTTAGCGCTGAAGTTGACCACTACTACCTTGGCGCGCTCTAAATAGATCGGACGATATTCATATTTTCTTATCCTCTCCTTCCACTTGACTTGATCCAACGGTCGATGTGGATTTGGGAACCGTAACTCGTGTGTGGTTTAATTCGTCGCCAAAACTCTTTAATTGAAGTTGTGCAACTCTTGGTGGGTCAACCACAGTCGTCGATCTTTGAATTAATGAGATATGATGATCTAGAATAATTGCGAGATTGGAAACAACATATAGTTTAATTCTCTCTTCGTGCTCCGCAATCAATCCCTTCCCTTGATCTGGCGCTTGTGTATCCAACGGTCCTGGTTTGTCCTATGGGGATTTCAATCCCGATCATGTTTATGCATTCTTCTTTCCTTTCTGAGATTCATGTGCATCATCTCTTATGAGCTTCTGATCTTCAGTCTCTAACCCTCCTGAGCTCTTATTTTTTGGTCCTTATGTATATGGATTTTCATCTCTTTGTTCATACCAACTCATCATTATAATGTAAACACATCATTTGTTGACATCAATGACAATATGTCCAAAAATCTCCCCCTTTGTCATTGAGTGCAACACTCTAACTTCATACACAAACTCCCCCTACAATGATGCTTTTCTCTATGAAGTTACTCTCCCCCTTTGACATCAATAGAAAAGGGTTGCTCCCCCTATGGTAAAGATTTGTCTATTTGTATGTTACTGACCAGAATCTGAACTCGGGTAACTTCTCCTACAATCATACTTTTCTTGTCATAATTGAATGACTCCTTCTTACTTTGATCGCTATCTCCCCCTGAATTGATGCCAATTGATGCATTATTTTCTTGAGAGATTATATTGGAAGAGGGACTACTCCCAATCTTTTCCTGAGATATTTATTTACATATTTTCTTAAGGGTTTAGTGAAAATATCTGCAACCTATTCTTGTGTTGGGACATATTCCAATTTAATGTTCTTATTTTCAGCCTAATTTCTTAGATAGTGGTATTTTATTGGAATGTGTTTTGATTTGGAGTGTTGGACATGGTTCTTGGAGAGACTTATAGAACTTGTATTATCACAGTAGATAGTAGTGGGTTCTTCAAACACTATTTTGATGTATTGTAAGGTTTTTTTCATCCATTCTACTTGTGTGCAACATTCCGTTGTTGCAATATACTCAGCTTCAGTGATAGACAGAGAAATTGAGGATTGTTTCTTGCTTATCCAAGCTACCAATTATTATCCCAAGAAGAATTCTCCTCCACTTGTACTTTTTCTGTCATCTACACAATCTGCCCAATTTGCATCTGAATAGGCCTTTAAAGTGAATGAATCCTTGCTAGAGTACCACAAACCAAGATCTATGGTTCCTTTCAAATACCTAAAGATTCTTTTCACAACTTGAACATGGCTCTCTTTTGGTGTTGCTTGGAATCTAGCCACCATCCCAACAACTTTCTTGACATTAGGTCTGGAAGATGTTACATAAAGTAAACTCCCAATCATTGATCTGTAGTGTTTTGGATCTACAGCTTTGGACTCATCTTCCTTTCTTATTTTGCATCCAACTGTCATAGGTGTACTAACAGTTTTGCAATCCTCTAACTGGAATTTATTAAGCATATCTTTAACATACTTGGACTGATGGATAAAAAAATCCCCTTTTGGACTATACTATTTGCAATCCAAGAAAGAAACTCAGTTCACCAAGCAAAGACATTTCAAATTCTTGGTGCATCCTCCTAGAAAAGTCCTTACTCATTGTTTCATCATCACTGCCAAATATAATATCATCAACATATACTTCCACAATAATCATGTTATTACCAACAATTTTACAATAAATATTGTTGTCTGTTGATCTTCCTTTGAAGCCTTGTACTTGTAAATAAGAATCTAGCCTTGCATACCATGCTCTGGGTGCTTGTTTTATCCCATAGAGTGCTTTCTTTAGTTTACAGACATAGTATCCTTTGTTAGATAATTGAAATCCTTCTAGTTGCTCAATATAGACTTTCTCTTCTAAGTTTCCATTGAGAAATTTTGACTTGACATCCATCTGGTATACTTTAAATTTTTTGTAGCTTGCAAAGGCTAAGAACATCCTAATTGCCTCTAATCTAGCCATAGGTGCAAAGGTTTATTCAAAGTCTACTCCTTCAACCTGAGCATACCCTTTACATACCAATTTGGCTTTGTTCCTGATTACTTGTCCATTCTCATCCATTTTGTTTTTATACACCCATTTAGTTCCAATGAAATTTTTATTTTTCGTTCTTGGAACAAGTTCCCAAGTTTGATTTTTTTCAATTTGGTCCAATTCTTCATTCATAACATTGACCCAATTCTCATATTTGCATGCCTCTTTGATTGAGGTGGGTTTAATATGTGACAAAAGTGCCACTTTTGTCTGATACAACAATTGTCTTCTTGTCTGCACTCCATCGCTTTTATTTCCAATAATCAGTTCTTTAGGATGATTATTTTGAGTCATTCTTGAGGGTGTCTTTGTGTCTCTTCTTGGGGATTCTTCTCTTATCTCTTCTTCTTTAATATCTTCCTCATCTTCACTAGTATCCATATCATCCTCTTCCCTTTCTTCTTTATTCTCTTCTACTTCTTCTGCATGTGTACCAACTGACTCATCATCATCTTCATCTTCATCTTCATTTTCATTTTCATTTTCAAGTATAGTGTCTTGATGTTTGATCCTTATTGTTTTTAAATCATCCACCCTGACATATTCACTCTCAACAATATTATGTAATCTAAGATTGTAGCATTTGTATGATTTCTTGGTAGAATCATATCCAAGAAAGATACCTTCATCAGATCTAGTATCAAATTTTCTGAGATTCTCATCAAGCCTTTTGATGTAACACTTACGTCCAAAGACCTTGAATTATTTTACCGAAGGATCTCTCCCAAACCATAGTTCATAAGGAGTCGTATTACTATTAATCATGATCTAACCTCTATTCAATATGTATATTGTTGTGCTTACAACTTCCCTCCAATATCCATCAGATAATTTATCTTCATTGAGCATAGTCCTTGCAGCCTCCTGGATTGTTCTATTCCTTCTCTCAGCAATCCCATTTTTCTGAGGTGTTCTGGAAGCAGATAATTGTCTTTTTATTCCATGGGTTTCAAAAAAGAGATCAAACCCTTTTGAGGTGAACTCACCATTATTGTCTGATCTAGGACATTTGATTTTTGTCTCCTTTTCATTTTAAAAAAGGGTCTTAAAAGATTTGAATTTGTTAAGTGCTTTTGATTTTTCCTTGAGAAAACATACCCAACCCATTCTAGTAAAATCATCAATGAACGGCATAAAGTAGGACTCTCCTTGCAAACTCTTGGTCCTTGTAGGTCCACAGAGGTCGGTGTGAACAAGATCAAAAGGTTTTGAGGTTGAGTATTCTTTTGTTTTAAACCTTATTCTAGTTTGCTTCCCTAGTTGACAGTGTCTACACATAGGATTTGAGGGCTTTATGATCTTTGGCAAGTTTCTTACTGCCCCAAGATTTTTGAATTTCACTAAATTGTCAAATTTAATGTGCCCCAACCTTCTATGCCATAGACAACTTTCATCTACTAAACTTATATGACACTCCTCATTCAATTTTGTATTTAGTACATATACATTCTTGGGAGTTCTAAGAGCAGTACCAACCAATTTTCCTTGGTCCTCTCTCCTAATATCACATTTATGGGAATCAAAGATGCAAATGTGCCCCTGATCACAGGCTTGGATGACACTTAATAGTCTAGGTTTCAGTTTTTCAACAAGCAACACAACCTTGGCTTTGTCTTTTCCCAAACACACAGTTCCTTTCCCAAGTTAGTTACATGAAGCATTGTCACCAAATGTAGCTTTACCCTTTTGTTTCTTTAAGTTCAAAAAAAATTCCTTGTTTCCTGTCATATGTTTTGAGCACCCACTGTCAACATACTAGAGATATTCTTTATCTTGGGCTTTCAAGGCAATAAGACATTCCTCTTTTGATATTTTTTCTTTCCAAAGATTCTTTTTCTCTCTAATGAGATTTGGTATTTCCGAGACTTCCATTAATCTGCAATTATTGGCTTTATGTCCATAATTATGACATATGAAGCATTCTAGGTTCCCTTCTTGTAGAGGTGCAAAGGAGTTATAATTTCTGATTTTAACTTGATTTATTGTTTGGTTATCTGTAAGGTTGTATTTCTTAACCCTCAATTTTTCCCTTCCATATGCTCTACAATTCATAGCTTTGTGTCTGAAATTAGAGTATGCAAAGCAATAACCAAAGAAAATGTGAGGATACTTGTTTTGATAAACCTTCTTTGGAGTTGTCTTATACTCCTTCTTGATGGGTGGAAGTAGTCCTCTGGAGCTCTGATCATTACTTGTATTTTCTTCATCTTTCTTCTTGAGTTTACTGAGGAGAGAAGCTGCATAAGATTTTAAGTTAACTTGGTTTTGTTCTTGAGAATAACCTACTCCATTTTTGTTACCTGAATCCCTTTGTGTGGTAATAATCTTATCTAAGATTTTAGAGCTATTTTCATATCTTGTTTGAATAAGTTTTGCATCAAATTCTTTTCTTAGGTGAACTAATTATGCCTCCATTCTTTCGCAGGTTATTTGTTTCTCTTTAAGAGACTTCTCCAGACTTTCTTCCATCCAATTTGCTTCTAGGATTTGGTTTTTCAAGTTTCTCATGAGTTTCTCCATCTCTTTTTCTTTTTGTTCATGTTTTTCCTTTTGTTCAACTACAAAACTTTTCAGTTGTCTATATATAGTTTTGTATCTTCTTAATTCATCCAAGGCACTGAGAATTTCTTCTTCCATATTAACCTATGCTTCATCTTCTGACTCTTCCTCATGCTCAACTTCGTCTATCTCATTAGGCTCTTCAATACCTTAAAAAAGGACTTCATCATCATCATTGTCACTAGACTCTGATGAACTGATGTTTACTTCTTTAGAGTAAAAATTATTTTTCCCTTTGTAAAAAAAATTTGTAGTTGGGTTTTCCCTTCTTCTAGTATTGTATATTTGTGTCTTCTTCGTCTTCAGGGTCCTCCTTGGGATAGGGAAACTTGGCTACAAAGTGTCCAAACTTGCCACAATTAAAAAATTTGAAAGGCAACTTGCCTTTGTACCTCCCTGATCCTTTCTGAAGTTTTTAAATGAAATTGGCTTCTTCTACATCAGATTCTTCATGATGGCTGGGTTGAGGTTTTTGCTTCTAATTTTTTGTTTTCTTTAGAACCTTGAATGCTGACTCTCCTTTTGGGAGGCTCTCATGACCTAATATTAACTCATAGGCTGTGAGGATTCCATACAATTTATCCATGGTGAGTTGATCTAGATTTTCTCGATCTTCAAGAGTGGACACTTTAGGATTATACTTCATAGGAAGTGTTCTTAGTATATTTTAAATTAACTCATTGTCTGACACTTCTACTCCCAAACCTCTAATTGCATTAACAATATTATCGACTCTTTCTAAGTACTCTGAGATATTTTCTTCATCCTTCATATTGTAATTTGAGATTCTGAAGTTTGGCCCTCTTTACCTTGGAATATCCTGCATATATAGTTTCCAATTTATCCCAGATATGTTTTGCAGTCTTACAATTTATTACTTTAGCAAGGATCTTCTTACTCAATCCAGCTTGTAGTGTGTTTAAAGCCTTTGCATGTTCCCAAAATTTCTTCTTGTCTTTTGCTTCTGTGGGAGTGACTTTTGGAACAACGTATCCTTTTTCAACTAATGTCCATACTTACAGTACAATGGAAATCAGATAGATTTTCATTCTAACACTCCAGAAAACATAGTCTTCACCATCAAATAGGGGGATTTTTTAGGACATCTTCAACTGTTGATCCATCCCAATGTGTATTTGTATTCAAGTGATTTAAACCCTTAGTGAAGAAGCCTTCTCTGATACTGATTGACGGACCAAATCTTGTCACTGAGAGGGGGGGGTGAATTAGTGACAGAACAATTTGATCAATTTTATTTTCTTAATGCAATAAATATTTTAACACAATATTTATCGTGGAACCCAATTGGGAAAAACCACAAACACTTTTCTATTAACTGCAAAATTCTATTTTACAAGTTACATAGAAGGAAGATGCTCTTCCTCTTAGATCAACACCTACTGATCATGATGCACCCACACCTTTTTTCACTAGCACCAACTAGTAGGAGGTTACAACCCCCTATTTAGTCAACTACAACTGACAAGGAAGCACCTACTCCCCTGCAAGCTCCAACTTGCCCTTGCACCACCCAACAACTGTCAGTTTCATCAATTTAGAAATAGGATATACAGTCCAACAATGGTCTTCTATATCAAACAGTGGATCTTCATGGCTTTTGCTCTGTCTCCTTCTATTCTAGATCTTCAATAATTCTTCGATAAACACAATTCTTCTCACAATTCTATCTTGTTTATATAATCTTCAAACTGGTGTGAGTTATAACGCATTGTGTCCTTTCATTTGGACCATCACACCTCTTCATTTAACTTAACCATAATATATGTTATTATTCAAACCTTACCGTGAAGGCTTTTCATAAATTGATCATAGATATGGATCAATTTCATCTTTTAACTCGATCCCTTGCTTCTACAAATATTGCAGAAATTGAATTCTGCAGAGGCGCTTCCTTCAAACCATTTACATATGACCATATGTGAAAAACCATGAGCTTATTAATTTAAGAAATGTTCTCAGTGCCTCACGACTTATATGTTTGTAACTCGTGACCAGAGGCTAGAACCTAGTCCTCCAGACTTCAGCCTTTCTGTTATTTCTCTCTTAGAATCATCCAGTCTTCCGAAGTCTGAACTTCCTGAAGTGGTTACCTCTCACACAAATGGATCCAATGGTTAGAATGAGTCTTGGAACCAAATCAATGGTCTAGCTTCAATCCATACACTAACCTTTCACTTCTTTATCCAATGGCTATGACTTAATCAAAGGTTGATATGGACGGCCATCGTTATTTTGGAACTTCATCCTTCGAGACTTCCAGCCTCTACAATATTTCAGCCTTCCAGAGTACATTTCGTCGAAGTATGTATTATCTATATACTCATAGATCAGACGGTTCTGTCATAATATGCAGTTGAGTGGACGGTCCATGCACCCTCAAAAAGTCGCTTAGTTAATGGCCTTCTCATTGTGTGCCTTTTAGGATCTCATCTGTGAATCTTCCTTCTCGACGGATGGTCAGATCTTACTTCAGAGTTTCGTCTCTCTGCGAGTCCGGGCTACTCAAACTATGAAGTAGTTCAATCCCCCTGAAGGTTTACCTACCGAATAAGTCATTACAATGTGGTGACTGCTTGATTTCAGTTGTTTAGTAAACCTTACACTATCCTTCCATTGCACTTGATCTAACTGTCATGATTCATCCTGGAGGATCTCATATCTACGACCAACATTAGTTCATGACTTCGAAACTCCGGTGCTTCGGGAATGTGTCTACTAGGAGAAATTGAACATCCCTGAAGGTTGTAAACCCTGAGTGACGTGTCTTAATGACATCACTCAAGATGACATGGACCCAATATGAAATCCACAATTGAATTTGTGCGATTGTTGGTGGGTCAACCACAGTCGTCAATATTTGAATCAATGAGATTTGACGATCTAGAATAATTGCAAGATTGGAAACAACGTATAGTTTAATTCTCTCTCTGCACTACGCAATCAATCCCTACCCTTGATCTAGCACTTGCATATCCAACGGTCTTGGTTTGTTCTGTGGGGATTTCGATCCTGATCATGCTTCTGCACTGTGCTTTCCCTTCTAAGCTTCATGTACTTCATCTCTTATGAGCTTATGATCTTCAGTCGCTAACCCTCCTGAGCTCTTAATTTGTTAGTCCTTCTATACATGGATTTTCATCTCTTTGTTCATACCAAATCATCATTATAATGTAAATACATCGGTTGTTGACATCAATGACAATATGTCCAACATTTTCTATGACCATTTTTTCAAAGTCCACATAGGTTTTTTGTGTGCTTGGGAATAGCTATGTCACAGGCATAGGAAATACTTGGTCTATTTTTTAGTGTGTGTGAAGGATCCATGGAGTTATGCTCGTAAGATATTGTGCTTCCAAATTTCTACATTTTCAATAGTTCTTCACTTTGTGTGATAATATAGGTAATTTGGAGGTAGGCCAAGTCACTTTTGGAGCATCGATTTTTCTCATACTTAGAAGGAAAGGGAAGGGATTTAGGACTGGTGCAAAGTGAATGTCTCATTTTATATTAATTGGGTTTTAGTTTCTATTTATGGTTACTTGTGTTCCATAGGTTGTTCATGTGTCTAGAAAAGACACCTTAGTAAATAATCATGATGCACCTGGTCTTGAAGAAATATGTGCTCTCTTATCTATTTATGTTTTGAAAAAAATTCGTTGGAATTCCCTTATACCTATCGCTTTTTCAGGTTGTGTGGATGCTTTTGCTGATGCAATATTGTGATGCTCTTCACTGACATGTTTCTTACAAAGTGATTGCTCACTCTATTTTCAATCCTTGTTCAGATAATCCATGCTTTCAACCCTTGCACCGAGATTTCATATTGCTTATCGTTTGGCATTGTCATACTTAGATGCTTCAACACTTCTGCAATCGACATACTTATACTTGGTCTATTTAAGATGGTCTATTTTTAATCCTTCTGTAGATAATCGGCATGGGTCATCCTCCCACATTGTTTCACTTCCGCACCTCCGCATTTCCAATAGTTATGCATCGGTTATTGTGACAAGTGACATAATTTTCAAGATAGGTCACTTACAAACTAGGTAATTTGGAGGAAGGATGGGTCGCTTTTGGAGCATTGATTTTTCTCAGATTTAGAACAAAAGGGAAGGGTTTAGGACTAGTGTAGGTTAAATGTCTCATTTTCTATGAATTGGGTGGTATTTTATATTTATGGTTACTTGTGTTACGGAGGTTGTTCATGTGTATGTAAAATAGACCTTAGAAAATATGCAAAATGCACTTGGTGTTGAAGAAATATAAGCTCTCTGGTGTATTTATGTTTTGAAAATTTTGTGTTGGCATGCCTTTATACCTATCTCTTTGCAAAGCGATCACTCAGTCTATTTGTAATCCTCATGAAAAGAATCTATGCTCTCAACATTTGCACCGAGATTTCATATTTCTTATTTTCTGGAATTGTGGTGCTTAGATGCCTTGGCACTTCTACTGTCGACATAGCTATACTTGGTTTATTTAAGACGGTCTATTTTTAATCCTTGTGAGGAGAACTGACACAAGTCATCCTCTCGCATTGTTTCACTTCCACACCTCCACATTTCCAATAGTTCGACATCGGTGATTGTGACAAGTGACATAATTTGTGAGATAGGTCACTAACAAGGTAGGTAATTTGGAGGAAGTCATAGTGACTTTTGGAGAAACGATTTTGTCATATTTAGAAGGAAAGGTGGGGATTTAGGACTGATGCAAAGTAAATGTCTTTTTTTCTATGAATTGGGTGGTAGATTATATTTATGTTTACTTGTGTTCTGGAGTTTTTTCATGTGTCTAAAAAATACACCTTATTAAATATGCATGATGCACTTGGTATTGAAGCAATCTGAGCTCTCTGATCCATTTATGTTTCGAAATTTTTTGTTGGAATGCCTTTATACCTATCACTTTTTCAGATTGTGTGGATGTTTTTGTTGATGCGATATTGCGGTTCTCTTCATGGGAATGTGCTTTGAAAAGCGATCGCTCAGTCTATTTTTAATCCTCATGCAAATAATTCATGCTTTCAACCCTTGCACTAAGATTTAATATTGTTTATGGTCTATCATTGTGGTGCTTAGCTGACTCGACACTTTTATAGTCGGCATAGCTATACTTAGTTTATTTAAGACGATCTATTTGTAATCCTTGTGCGGAGACCCAACATGGGTCATCCTCCCACATTGCTCCACTTCCACATCTTTGCATTTCCAACAGTTCTTCATCAATGATTGTAACAAGTGAAGTAATTTGCAATATAGTTCATTAATTTATGGCAAATTGATTTGCTCCCATTTAGGAGGAAAGAGAGAGCATCTAGAAGCAGTGTGAAAAAAATTTGTTGTTTATTTGTGAACTACTCGATCATTTTTCATTATGGTTATTGTTATTCGAAAGGTAATGGATATATGTGTAAAAGACATTTTAGAGGATGGGCATACTTCTCTTAGCCTTGGGACAATCTCAGCTCTATGATTTATTTATATTTGGACAATTTTCTAGTCAAAATCCTTTTTACTTGGCCACTTTCGAGGTTGTACCAAAGTTTTTTCTATGGCCATATCTCCTCCCTTCACATAGCTCTTCCTCTTGCACAGTAAACATTGTTGGAATACTGAGAGGGGGGGTGAATTGGTATTACCCTTTTTCAACAATTAGCAGTTACTTTTATATTTTGTTAATTACCAAAATAGATCAACAATGGACCTGATTGTAAAATCAATTATATAAATATAATAAATAGGTATTACAAGGATTTTATGAAGAATAGTGAAGGACACCAATCCTTTTTAGAGCACCAACTCTAGGAGACACAAATCCCATTCTTCAGGGAACCAACCCTAGGAAGAACCAACTCCCTTGTCTTTAGGGCACCAACCCTAGGAAGAACCAACTCCCTTATCTTTAGGGCACCAACCCTAGGAAGCACCAACTCCCTTGTTTTTAGGGCACCAACCCTAGGAAGCACCAACTCCCTTAAATTACACTTTACTTAGTAAAGGATATGAATCCTTTTGTGCTCCTCCCTTCCACCCTCACTTCATAATAATCATCAATTCCTCTTCTTGGACTCTGCTTCTATTTTGATCTTCTGATTTGGACTACAGAGACACTTTCTTCTCACCATTCTTTCTCATTTATATAATGTTCCAACTGGTATGAGTTATGAAGCATTGTGTCCCTTTATTTGGACCATCGCACCTCTTCATTTTAAATTAACAATAATCTCTATTATTATTCAAAAATTATCGTGAAGTTTTTTTAATTTAGTGAGAGTGATTTTCATAAATTTATCACAAATATGGATCAATTTCATTTTTTACTCGATTCCATGTCTCTGCAAATATTGCATAAATGGAATTCTACAGAGGTGCTTCCTTCAAACCATTCGGATGTGACCATATGTGCAAAACCACAGGATTATTAATTTAAGCGATATTCCTAGCGCTTCATGACTTTATGTGTTCGTAACCCATGACTGGGGGTTGGGACCTAGTCCTTCGGACTTCGGCCTTCGGGTGTTTTCTCTCTCATCCAATATTTCAGAGTTTCAACTCCCCGAAGTGGTTACCTCTCGCAAGGGTTGATCCAATGGTTGGTGTGATTCTTGGAACCAAATTGATGGTCTAGATCCAATCCTTACTTATCCTTTTACTGCTTAATCTAGCAGCTATGAATTAATCCAAGGTTGAGATGGACAACCACTATTTACTTCAGGACTTCGGGACTTTGGGGCTTCATAGTTCCAGGTAATTGTTGCTTCAATTTCCTCCAGAATTGGTTAGTGCCGAAGTGGTCAACATGGGAGTGCGTACATATCTTTCCACTACGTTTTGATCCAATGGTAATGTGATAATTCAGAGGATCTTAGATCAACGACCGACGTTATCTTGTGACTTTGCACTTCGAGGCTTCGAGCAGTTGTTGGTGGTAGACATTGGTTTCCCCTGAAGGACATACTCCTGGAGTGAAAAAACTTGTTGACATCACTTTGATGTGGCACTGGCTGAGTGGCTTCCACGTGTCACCTATATTTTTTATTTACGTAACCTAAAGTGCCATCTAGACCTAGACACTTGTCACCATCTAATTGCACCATGTGTCCTTGCTGAAGTGGATCTCCCGATGTGTTGACGGTCGTAGGTTCATATGAATCCTTGATCCAACAATTGTGATCAGTTCTTAGATCAATGGTTCAGATTCATTTCTTCCATTCGTGACTTCGAGGCTCCGAGCTACTTGAACTCTGAGAAGTTCAGTCCCTTCGGAGTGCATTTCGTTGAAGTAGATCAAACGGTTTATTTTTTATCTGCAGTTGAGTGGACGGTCCGTGCAACCTCAACAAGGAATTTTGTTAACGGTCTTCTCATTGTGCATTTTTTAGTATCTCGACCGTGAATTCTCCTTCTTGACGAACGATCAGATCTTACTTCGGAGCTTCGGCTCTCTGGGACTCTGGGTTATTAGAATTTTGAGGTAGTTCAATTCCTCCGGAGTGGTTACCTACCGAACAATTCATGATACTATGATGGTTTCTTGTTGTCGGTTGTTTAGTACATCTTACACTATCCTTCCACTATGCTTGATCTAAGGGTCATGATTCATCCTAGATTAGATCAACGATCATGGATGATTGTGGAGTCCCAAATAGCACGAAGTTTAAGAGCATCATCAATTTCTGCAATGGAAGTTGCTCGTTGTTAGTGGAACTGATGTCAACTATAGATCTATTGGCATGTGATGATCGATGGTTGGTGTGGATTGTGGAACCGAAACTTGTGTGATCATTAACTCAACCCGTGCATCCCACAATGGTTCCTCATCGTTGATCTTCCCTTACTGAGATCCAATGATCAGGACTTAATCGTATGTTGATCCAACGGTCCTCCTCTATAAATCCTAGATTTGACTGTCCCGGTTTGTTCTGAAATCTACATCAGTGGACAAGATTCTTCCTCGATTCTTTTGTAGTTTTACTGTGGGGATTTCAATCCTGATCGTATTTTTTCAATGCACTTTCCCTTTTGAGATTTTTGATTTTATACTTGGATTCTAACTGATCGAGATCATTGATCTGTTGGGAATTCGATCCTGAGAGTGTTTTTAGAAAGTGTTGATCTTGTGAAATCTGATAGGCTGCCTCTCCTGAGCTTTAGGTAGATTCCTCTACATGTTTTTCATAACAACTCATCATCACATCATAATGAAATCGACTGTTGACATCAATGAAAATATGTCCAACAATCTCCACCTTTGTCATTGAGGGAAACACACCAACTTCATACACAAAATCCCCCTGTGATGATGCTTCTCTCCTTTGAAGTTACTCTCCCCCTTTGACATCAATGGCAGGGGGTTGCTCCCCCTATGATTAATCTTTGTCTTTTTGTATGTTGTTGACCCAAAATCTGAACTTGGGTAACTCCCCCTGCAATCATGCTCTGCCTACCTCAATTGAATGACTCCCCTTTTGTGTCTAAAAGGGTAGCTCTTCCTGGAAAGGTCTCTTCTCATGTGGTAAATCTCCCCCTGATCATGTGCCCTTTCTTATATGAATTTTATGGTTTTTAATGAGGTTTTTGAATTACTCCTAATTTATGTCGAAGATTTTCAAAAATACTCTTGGGAAAAGGTTTTGTGAAAATGTCTAAAATTTGTTCTTTGGTGTCTACATACACTATTTTAACCACTTTTTGGGTAACCTGATCTCTTAGAAAATGGTATTTAATTGTGATGTGTTTGGTTTTAGAATGCATTACTGGATTTTTAGAGATACTTATGGCACTAGTGTTATCAGAGTTAATAGTAATGGAATTATTATCTCTTATTTGTAGGTATTCTAAAGTTTGCTTCATCCAAAGAACTTGTGTGCAACAAAAATGTATTCTTCCTCTATTGTAGAGAGTATTGTGGATGTTTGTTTCTTTATTGACCATGCTACCAAACGTTTTCCTAAGAAAAATTCTTCTCCACTGGTGATTTTCCTATCATCTATGCTATCGGCCCAAACTGCATTAGTTTATGCAGCTATATTGAGGTCTTTATCTTTTGGATACCATCATCCAAGTTCTAGGGTGCCTTGAAGGTATCTGACTAATTGTTTTTACTTCTTTTAAGTGAGTTTCTTTAGGTGCAAATTGAAATCTCCCCACGAGTCCTACAGCCTGCATGATGTCAGGTATTTTTGTTGTTGAATAGAGAAAACTTCCAACCATTGATCTATACATCATTTGGTCCACTTTTGGTGAGTCATCTTCTAGTCTTAGTTTACATCCAGTGGCCATGGGATTACTCATAGGTTTATTGTATTCCATTTGAAATTTATTCTACACTTCCTTTATATATTTGGTTTGGGAAACGAATATTCCATTTTATGTTTGATTTACTTGTAAACCTAAGAAAAATGGCAGTTCTCCCAACATAGACATTTCAAACTCTTCTTGTATTTTGGTTGCAATTTGTTTTCTTAGTGTAGTAAGATTACTCCTAAATATGATGTGATCCGTCAGGATTTTTCGAATGACTATGGTTGAGTTTTATTCGCATGCATTAATTGATCATTTGGAAAATTTAACGAAAGAGCGAGAAAAGAAATGAATTATAAAGCCATTAACATAATTGCATATCTGAAATACAATAAAGAACAGCAAACCATAATGCACAAGTTTGATAACGGAGTTCGGCAACTTTGCCTACGTCTCCGGGCCTTTTCTCTTGTGGGGGAGGCTTTTTATTTCTGTTTGAAAGCTTATTAGTACATATTTACATTGCTGAATGGTCTCAAGACTGATCTGGTCTTGTTCGCCTAGATCTCTGGAACCATGCACAAAAAACGGCACCTGAATCGGATGTCCCGAGCTCTCAGAAATCGTCCGACAACATCTCCTCCTCAACGGTCTCCCTACCTCAAACTGGCTTTGACTTGGCTTGCTTCAACATCTCTGCTCTGAAATTTCTCTCAAAAT
>ML776650.1:961694-977980 GCA_009831015.1 Picea engelmannii | reverse complement strand
CCAAAAATTTTGAACCAAAGGCCAATTAGTGAAAATTGGGGTGCCACGTGGCAGCCCGTGATTGGGCCACGTGGCACCCAATCATTTGCCGCCAATAATGCCACGTGTCAACCGTTAATTGGCCCACATCACTGCCACGTAGTTTGTACCGTACGCTGATACCTGCCACGTCATCTCGGGCCACGTAGGCTGCTGACGTCAGCATGTGCCACGTGTCACCCTTTCAATGGTGACACGTGTCACCTCCCAATTGGTCCAACCATAGGCTGAAAATGCCAAAAATGCATGACACGTGTCACGCCCAGGAGCTTCCATGTGTCCTATACGGTCCTGCCACGTCACTGTATGGCCGCCACGTCAATTGTACGGCCTGCCACGTCAGCTGTACGGCCTGTCCAGTCAGCATCAAAATTTTGCCTGTTTGGCTCGGCGAACAGACCTCAATAACTTCTCCATACGGGCTCCGTTTGCGAAAATAAATATACCGCCGGAATCAGGAAGACGAGCCGGACGTCATGGTGTTGGTTTCATCGAATTCTGAGCACTTTAATTTTTGAGCATTTTTCATGCCCTGACAAGCTCCTGGATCCGATTTCGGATCATGATGTCATCTACATATACCACCACAAAAATAATATTTTGATCCTCAATTTGGATGTATAGGTTGTTGTTAGCAACCCCTCTCTTATATCCTTGTTTTTGTAGATATTGATCAAGTCTAGAGAACCATGCTCTGGGGGCTTGTTTGAGACGATACAGGGCCTTTTTCAACTTACACACATAGTCCTAATTTTTTGCTAACATGAATCCTTCTAGTTTCTCAACATAGACTTCTTCTTCTAGTGTTCCATTAAGGAATGTTGACTTCACATCCATCTGGTAGATTTTGAAATTTACGTAGCATGCAAATGCCAGGAACATTATGATGGCCTCAAGTCTTGCTACTGGAGTGAAAGTCTCTTCAAAATCAATACCTTCTACTTGGGAATATCCTTTGAAAACTAATATGGCTTTGTTCTTCATAATCTCCCCATTTCCATTTAGTTTGTTCTTGAAGATCCACTTGGTTCCTATCACATTCTTATCCTTGGGTCCTAGAACTAGTTTCCAAGTTTGATTCTTCTCTATTTGGTTTAGTTGTTCATTCATTGCTTTTATCCAATATTTACTTTTGATAGATTCTTTAACTGAATTAGGTTCTATTAGGGATAACATTGCTTGTTCTGAGTCAAATGCAAGTTTCCTTCTTGTTTCCACTCCTGCACTTTTATCTCCAATAATCTGGCTTTTAGGATGATTCTTTTGAACTCTTTTTGATGGAGCTCTTGGAAAGGGTGTTTCTTCATTGTCTTCTTCATCAATATGTGGTTCATTTTCTTGTGTTTCATCATTATCATCTTCTTGTTGAGATTCTACATCATCATCTTCCTATTGGTATTTTACATCATCATCTTCTTGTTGAGATTTTTTATCAATGCCTTGGGATATGCTCTTTTTTAGATCATCTATCTTTACATTGGCACTTTCCACTATCTTTAGTAGTCTAAGATTATAACATCTGTATGATTTCTTATTAGATGAATATCTTAAGAATATTCCTTCATCGGATCTTGGATCAAACTTTCCTAGGTTATCTTCACCATTCTTTATGTAACATTTACTTCCAAAAGTTCTAAAGTGTTTAACAGATGTTGGCCTTCCATACCATAGTTCATAAGGGGTTTTATCATGGTTGGGTCTCAACTGAGATCTATTAATTATGTGTATTGTTGTGTAGATTTCATCTCTCCAGAATTTTTCTAGAAGCTTGGCTTCATTTAGTGTGTTTCTTGCAGCTTCTTGAACTGTTATGTTTTTCCTTTCTACCACTCCATTTTGTTGAGGAGTCTTGGGAACTGAACTATCTTTTGATACCATGATTTTCACAAAATTGAATGAACTCTTTAGAGGTGAATTATCCTCCATTGTCTAATCTCAGACATTTAATTTTGATATATGTTTCATTTTCTACAAGGCCTTTGTATGTTTTAAATTTCTCAAAGGCTTCTGATTTTTTTTTTAGAGAGAATATCTAGGTCAATATTGTGTAATCATCAACAATCAACAAAAAATATTGTTCACCATAAGTGATTTTGTTTATGGTTGGTCCACATAGATCTACTTCAATAAGATCTAATGGTTTTGTTGCGGAATGCTCTTTCGTTTTGAACCTAAATCTTGTTTGCTTTCCTATTTGACAATGTTTACAAATAGAATATGAAGGCTTAATCACTTTTGGCAAGTCCCTAACTGCCTTTTTTGCGTTGGATTTGATCAATTTGTCAAAGTTTAAATGTCCCAGCCTTCAATTCCATAGCCATATTTCATCTACTTGTCTTAAACAACATTTTTCTTCTTCATCTATATTAAGGATGTACACATTGCTAGATGTTCTTGGTGCAACTGCCACTAGTTTTCCAGTGTCATTTTTTCTGATCTCACATTTCTGAGAATCAAAAGTAAGTATGTGACCCTAATAACATGTATGAATTACACTTAGGAGATTAGGATTGAGATTTTCTACCAGAAGTACATCTTCTTCTTTGGTCTTTTTATTTCCTAAACTAACAGTGCATTTTCCCAGTATCTTGGCTGACATGTTATCTCCAAAAGTTACTTTTCCTTTTCCTTTCTTATTTAACTTGGGAAATTTACTTTGATCTCCAGTCATGTGTTTGGAATATCCACGTTCTATATACCACTGACATCCTTTATTTCTTGCATATAAGGCTATATTGCACTCTATTTGCTTTTTCTTCCATACTTTTTTATTATTGGAAATATTTATCCTTTTATCATATTTTGGCAATCTACATTCAACAGTTTTATGACCATAGTTGTTGCCTTTTTGGCATTCACTATTGAAGTTTGGAAAAGGAGAAAATGAGTTATAGTTTCTCTTCTCTGTATTGTACTTATTATTCTTATATCTTTGGACATTTCTACAATTGTATTGTCCATAAGCTTTGCAGTGTATTGCCTTATGTCCAAAATTATTGCAAGAGTAACAATATCTAATAAATAGATATTTAGGGGGATTCCTTCTGATGATTGTATTTTTCTTGTCATCTTTTACTCTAGTAGGGATTATTGATTTTTGTTTATGTGCAACAGTTTTCAATGGTATCATCTTTGCCTTATTATCTTCTTTTCATAACGAGTTTTTCATAGCATTTGCGTAACTAATTGGTTTCTTGACAGATCCTTGTGATGTAGAATTTGAGTCTTGGGTGTATCCCAAACCAGTCTTGTTGTTTGGTGACCTTTGACTACTAAGAATTTCATCCAAGATCCTTGAACTAATTCCAAATCATGATCCCTTCTTTTCTTTCTCAATTTCACTTTTTTGCCGCTTAATCTCAACTTCTAGTTTCTCACGTACTTGTTTTTTATCATTAAGTTGTTGTAAAATGACTTCTTCAAACTTCCCTCAAATCAAATCAAATCACGGATGATATGTTCTGACTCTTTGATGGTTTTGGAAACTTCCCTCTCTCTTGATTTAGTAGCTTATTTAATCTCTAGAAGCTCTTCCATTAGTACCCTGTTTTGTTTTTTAATTTTTCTTAGTTCTTCAATTACACTAAGGATTTCTTATTCAAAGTTCAATTCTTCTTCATCTTCCGAATTTTTATCATCTTGAGCTTTTATTTCCATAAATAGAAGCTCTGGTTCATCTTCTTCATTTTCTTCTGATGAGTTATTGTCTTCTTGGGTAAAGAACATTTTATTTTTCTTGTAGAACTTCTTTTTATTATTAGTTTTGATTTTCTTTTGATTTTTGAAGGTTTTTTCATCATCACTTTCCTCCTTCTTAGGATACGGACATTTATTAGCAAAGTGTCCAATTTTTCCACAGTTGAAACATATTAGAGGAATATTTCCTTTGTATTTCCCTATCCCTTTCTTGAGTTTCTTTATAAAGTTGGTAGTTTCCTCATCAGATATATATGATAAATCATCATTGGTATTTTTCTCTTGTATCATATTTGTTTTAGATGCTTTAAAGATTGTTTCTATTTTTTATGATTTATCATTCCCTGTTCTCATTTCATATGCTGTAAAAATTCCATGAAGTTGATCAATTGTGAGTGTGTCAAGATCAGGCCTATCTTCAATTGTAGAAATCTTGGCATCATATCTCATAGGTAATGACCTTAGTATATTTTGCACAATAGGTCTGTCTATAAGTTATTCTCCTACTGCTCTGATTGAATTAACCACTTCATATCCCCTATGAAAGTATTCAATAATGTTCTCTTCTTCTTTCGTTTACAGATTTTCAAACTAATTTCTATAGGTATGTAGTTTGGCGCTCATGAATTTTCTATCTCCTTCATATACAACCTCCAATTTGTCCCATATTTCTTTGGTTGACTTACAATGCATAACCTTCACACATATAGAATTCGTCAACCCTCCTAGAATTGCATTAACTTCTCTTGACTTGTCATTGTATATTTTCTTTCCTGTAGCATCTTTGGTGGAGTAGTTGGTGCAGTGTAACCATCTACAATAGATTTCCAGATATCAAAACCAAGAGCCAAAAGGAAGTTTTTCATTCTTATTTTCTATAGAGCATAGCCACCTCCATTGAACGATGGTGCTTTGTTGTTAGACATTCCCTCTTGTTGATCCATATGCATGATCTACCTTCCAGTTGTTAGAATATGTTGAAGGCACCCGCTTTGATTCCAATTGTTGGAATACTGAGAGGGGGGGGTGAATCAGTATTACCATTTTTCAACAATTAGCAGTTACTTTTATATTTTGTTAATTACCACAATAGATCAACAATGGACTTGTTTGTAAAATAAATTATATAAATACAATTAATAGGAATTACAAGGCTTTTATGAAGAATAGTGAAGGACATCAATCCTTTTTAGAGCACCAACTCTAGGAGACATAAATCCCCTTCTTCAGGGAACCAACCCTAAGAAGCACCAACTTCCTTGTATTTAGGGCACCAACCCTAGGAAGCACCAACTCCCTTGTCTTTAGGGAACCAACCCTAGGAAGCACCAACTCCCTTAATTTACACTTTACTTAGTAAAGGATATGAATCCTTCTATGCTCCTCCCTTCCACCCTCACTTTATAATAATCATCAATTCTTCTTCTTGGACTCTGCTTCTGTTTTGATCTTCTAATTGTTAAATTATGAGCTTGATTTCTTATGCGGATTAATTCATTTATTTTCTTCAATACTTTGATTCCATCTTAATACACTTCAACAATTTCAAATCATAATCGAATAGCAATAATTATGTATATAAGTAAACATGCATATCAACAACACATAGTACTCCTTGCTCTTTTGTCCAACTTCTCCCAATCTTCCTTTGACATACCAGTAGTTGGTGTACTAGTAGTTTGTGTACTAGTAGGTTGTGTACCAGTAGCCTATGTGCTAGTAGACGGTGTACCAGTAGGCTATGTACCGGGATCCACATCGATCCATTGTTCTTTGTCTACAAGAAGGTCATCCATCTTGAGCTTCCATAGCTCAAATTTTTTACCGTTGAACTTCTCTATCTCGATTCTAGATGAGCTCGCCATTCCTCTTTCTATACTTGAATCTCCACTACAAAATCTCCCACTAAACCCAGGTTTATCACAGACCCAAGATAAACTTGATCTATCAAGACCGAGCCAAACCCTCAACAACAAAGACATCCCTCTGAAGCCAAAAATGAGCTCTGATACCACATGTAAGTTTTAAACCTGTGAATGAGCCATTGATTGAATTTTGTTTTTCTTAAGAATCTATATGCATTTCTTTACTTCACAGGTTTAAAACTTACATGTGGTATCAAAGCTCATTTTTGGCTTCAGAGGGATGCCTTTGTTGTTGAGGGTTTGGCTCGGTCTTGATAGATCAAATTTATCTTGGGTCTGTGATAAACCTGGGTTTAGTGGGAGCTTTTGCAGTGGACATTCGAGTATAGAAAGAGGAATGGTGAGCTCATCTAGAATCGAGATAGAGAAGTTCAACAGTAAAAACTTTGAGCTATGGAAGCTCAAGATGGAGGACCTTCTTGTAGACAAATAACAATGGATCGTTGTGGATCCCGGTAAACAGCCTATTGGTACACCATATACTAGCACATAGGCTAATGGTACACAACCTACTAGTACACAAACTACTAGTACACCAGCTACTGGTATGTCGAAGGAAGATTGGGAGAATTTGGACAGAAGAGCAAGGAGTACTATTCGACTCTGCCTGGTAGATTCGGTTTTGTTGAATGTCTTGGGAGAATCTACAGCCAAGGAACTATGGGATAAGTTGGGCAATTTTTATCAATCAAAGTCCCTGGTAAACAAGTTGTTTCTTCAAAAGAAGTTGTATCATCTTAGGATGGAAGATGGAGATTCTGTGACAGAACATCTAAATTCCTTTAATACTCTGGTAAGTCAACTTGTCTCTGTTAATACTACGATTGCAGAAGAATATAAGTGTATTACTTTGTTATGTTCTTTTCCAGACTCTTGGGATAATCTTGTTGTAGCAATTGGTAGTACCACTCAATCTACATTGAAGTATGAGGATGTAGTTTCATCCTTGTTATCTGAAGAGATGAGGCGGAAAAACATGGATAGTCATAGCACAGATGCTTTATTTGTAAGAGGGTGTACCCAAGAAAGGAACCATGGTACGCCTTCGGGGTGGAGATCTAAATCTACAGGTATATCTAAGTCTCCAGGAAAATATTTGAGGAAATGTTGGAAGTGTGGTAAAATAGGGCATTATAAGAAATATTGCAAGTCTAAGAAAGTTGAAAAACCAAAAGGATCTGATAGTACCTCTTCCACAGAGGCAAAAACCTCCACTGAAGAAGGAGGTGATGCTTACCTGGCATCTAAAAGTACACATGCAGACCGTGATGTATGGTTGATCGACTCAGGTGCGTCATACCATATGAATTCTCACAGGGAGTGGTTCTATGAATATGAAAAATACGATGGTGGTGATGTATTCCTAGGAGATGACTCGACAGCAAAAATCTTGGGACGTGGAAGGGTTAAGTTGCTTCTAAAATATGGAAGGATTATAACTCTCCCTGGGGTTCTGCACATTCCAAAACTAGCCAGGAGACTAATATCTGTAAGCAAGATGGATGATGCAGGAGTGGATACTGTATTTGGAAAGAACACTTGCAAGATGGTACGAGGAGCAATGGTGTTGATGAGGGGAGTTCGATGTGGAACTTTGTACAAGTTGTTGGGAAGCACTTATACTAATGGGTGTAACAGTTTTTTTGTCCCTCAATAGATAAATAAAGAAGACAAGACCAATATTGTCCCTGGAAAAAAGACCATGCTTTGGCATCAAAGACTAGGACATATTGGAGAAAAGGGCCTTTGAACACTACACGGTAAAGGTATGGTTGAAGGTATGTCTAATTGCACTCTGGATTTTGATTTCTATGAACATTTCATATATGGTAAACAGAATCGAGTAATATTCCCATCTGGTGCTACAAGAGCAAAGGGGATCTTAGAGTCGATACACAGTGATGTGTTTAGACCTGTTCATGTTCCATCCCTAGGTAAATCTGTGTATTATGTTTCATTCATAGATGATTTTTCAAGGAACACATGGATTTATTTTCTTAGAAAGAAATCTGAGGTATTTGATAAATTTAAAGAGTTTAAGGCTCGGGTAGAAAATCAGACAGAGAAGAAAATAAAGGTATTGAGAATAGATAATGGTGGAGAATTCTGCGGAAATGAATTCAAAGAATTATATAAGAAGTGTGGTATAGAAAGGCAGAAGACTACTCCATACACTCCTCGACAGAATGGATTTGTAGAAAGGATGAAAAAGACACTGATGGAAAAAGCAAGGAGCATGCTCAGTGGTGTCGGGTTAGGACAAGAATTTTGGGCAGAGGTAGTGGGTACAACATGTTACCTGGTCAATCGATCACCTTCATTAGCGTTGGATGATAACACTCCACATGAGGTATGGTCTCAAAAGAAACCCTCTCTTCAACATCTTAGAGTGTTTGGTTGTGATGCTTATGTACATGTTCCAAAGGAAAATAGAAGTAAGTTGGATAAAAAGGATGAAAAGTGTATCTTTATTGGTTATAAAGATGGTGTGAAAGGTTATAAACTTTGGAACCCATAAACCAAGAAAATTGTTTACAGTCGAGATGTTGTTTTTAGAGAGGTAAAAGATGTGTCCAAACATGAATTCCTACCAACGCAAGACGAACCTAAGAAAACAGATCTTGAGTTGGATGATGCAAAATCTGAATCATTTGAAGAAGAGGAAGCAAAAGAAGAAGAAGAAGAACCCCATACACCAGTATTGAGGAGATCAGTGAGAGATAGAAGGCAACCAGAAAGGTATAGTCCACCTAATTTTTGTTCCAATTTTTCTTTATCTATTACTGATGATGATCCCAGAACTGTCAGGGAAGCAGTGAATTCAGAGGATAGTAAACTCTGGAAGAAGGCCATGGTTGAAGAAATGGATGCCTTGGATAAGAATGAGGCATGGGATATAGTTGAGTTGCCAGCTAGAAGAAAATCGGTTGGTAGCAAATGGTTGTTCAATAAGAAGTTTAATGCACAAAGTAAAGTGGAGAAATACAAAGCTCGGTTAGTAGCAAAAGGTTATTCCTAGGTAGAGGGAATTGACTTTGGTGAGATTTTTTCTCATGTTGCTAAGTTAACTTCTATTAGATTTCTTTTATCTATTGTTGTTTCTTTTGATCTTGAAGTGGAATAGATGGATGTGAAGACAACATTCCTACATGGGGATCTGGAAGAAGAAATCTACATGAAGCAGCCAGAAGGCTTTGCAGTGAAGGGAAAGAAAGAGTTGGTTTGTAAGCTAAAGAAGTCTCTATATGGTCTGAAGCAATCACCTAGGATGTGGTACCAAAAGTTTGACACATACATCCTTGGATTGGGATTTGTAAGAAGCAGGGTTGATCACTATGTATATTCCAAGCAGGTTGGTAATCACTTCATTTATTTAGTGTTGTATGTTGATGACATGTTGTTGGTAGGAAATAACATGGATGTTATCAAGGAAGTGAAATTGCAGCTATCCTCCAAATTTGACATGAAGGATCTCGGTGCTACTAACTTCATTCTGGGAATGGAGATTAAAAGAGATCGTGCAAACAGGAAACTCTAGTTGAATCAGAGAAAATATGTTGAGACAATATTGCAGAGGTTTAATATGCATGGAAGTAAACTGGTCAAGGTTCATATTCCTATAGGTGTAAAGTTATCTGCAGATCAGTGTCCCAAGACACAGGAAGAATAAGAGGACATGTCCCATGTTCTGTATGCTAGTGCAGTTTGCAGTTTGATGTATGCAGTGGTCTGTACTAGACCAGACATTGCACATGCAGTGGGAATTTTGAGTAGGTATATGTCAAAACTAGGGAAGGAGCATTAGACAGCAGTAAAGATGGTCTTCAGGTATCTGTGTGGCACTACCAGTTATGGATTGTGCTACCAAGGAAGACCAGGATTGGACAGAGTGTTGGACATACATGGCTTTGTTGATGCAGACTGGGCTGGAGATCTAGATCGCAGAAGATCTACAAGTGGGTATGTGTTTAACCTATTTGAAGGATAAATCAGTTGGATGAGCAAAAGACAGATTGTAGTGGCACTCTCAACTACAGAAGATGAATACATGGCAGCCACTCATGCAATCAAGGAAGAAGTATGGTTACAAAGATTGTGTTAAGGTATTGGGTTGGTACAACAAGCAGTGAGATTAGATTGTGACAATCAGAGTGCAATTTTCATGATAAAGAACCCAACTTATCATTCGAATACAAAGAATATCGATGTTCAGTATCACTTTGTGAGAGACATGGTTGAGGAAAAGAAGGTGTTGTTGGAAAAGGTTGACACTTTGAAGAATGTTGCAGATTCATTGACAAAGTTTGTGAGCACAGAAAAGTTCTCCTAGTGTAGAGTACCAATGGGCATTGTTGACTATATAATCCCCTGGACCCCTGGATGCAAAGAAAACAACAAGTGGGAGAATGTTGGGTATGTGTTATATTCTTTGCGTGTGTGTGTGTGGGCGCGTCAGATATGACAACTGCGTCTAGTGATCCCTCATATTAGTGTTGTGTTTGTGTCGTGTGTGTTGGGTGCTTTCCTAGGGGGGTCCCAGGGGGGGTAGGTATGCCCCCTCCTGGTTACACGCAATGTTCGGCATTGGGCGTAGCCCAGGGAAACGCCCCGAAATATTTTTTTGGGCGGTTTTTGCTATTTTTAGCGGTTTACTAAAAATAATCTCAGTTTTAGGGATTAGGGTTTTGGTATCTACGGAATACCTAAAAAAGTTGTATATATTGTATAGTGAATGGTGAAATTCATGAAATAATGATAATAAGAAAGGTTTTCCCGGTTGAGAGTTTCAGGTATATATCTTTGTGTACTATGTGAATGAGCCATTGATTAAATTTTGTTTTGCTTAAGAATTTGTATGCATTGCTTTACTTCACAGGTTTAAAACTTACAATTAATTCTTTTATTTTCTTCAATACTTTGATTCCAGCTTAATACACTTCAACAATTTCAAATCATAATCGAATAGCAATAATTATGTAGATAAGTAAACATGCATATCAATAACACATATACCCAGAGGAAACCCTGTACAGGGAGAAAAACCCCAGCAAACAATATTCCTTTATTGCATTAATAATGTAATATCTCTTACAAATATCCACCATGAATGTACTTCTCTCAAAGAGCGTGCCAAGATGACTCTGACTTGACAAAGACTTACAAGACCTTGCTGAAATACACATTTGATATGCTGCCTCTTTATCATTGATGTGCTCCTCTATTACTTCACCCTCAACCTGCATATGAAAACTCTGTTTCAAAATTGTGTTGCAAAAACTGTGTTGAGGAGAGGGTTCGACCTCTTCTTATATAGGTTGAAGAGGGGAAGAGGAGAAGCTCGAAATAGTAACCTGATTGCATGCATTAGTCATAACTTAGCTTCATACTTTAGTTCGAACTTAGAACTAGACTTGAGATTGGTTACAACTCGGCATTACACTTTAGTTCGAAATTTAGAACTAGACTTGAGATTGGTTACAACTCAACATTACACTTTAGTTCGAACTTTAGAACTAGACTTGAGATTGGTTACAACTCAACATTACACTTTAGTTCGAACTTAGAACTAGACTTGAGACTAACATGCTTTAGTTAGAACTTAGAACTAGACTTAAGACTTTACTTGCAACTCAACATTACACTTTAGTTCTAAGATAGAACTAGACTCAAGACTTTAGTTGCAACTCAACATTACACTTTAGTTCTAGACTCAAGACTTTAGTTGCAACTCAACATTACACTTTAGTTCTAGACTCAAGACTTTAGTTGCAACTCCACATTACACTTTAGTTCTAACATAGAAATAGACTCAAGACTTTAGTTACAACTCTTGACAAGGCAATTCGAAATTCTCTTCATGGTGGATAATGTTTACACGTGCCAATGCACTAGATCAATACGATTACATCATTTGCAATATTAGGAATATCGTTTGTTTCTAGCTCATAGGAATTTTACATTCAACCTAACTTTTTCTAGATACCTTGACTTTTGCTCATGGCTCACAAGGTTTGACTAGGCTCATAGAGGTTGTATGTTTCCCCTGACTTTTGCACTAGTCTGTCTATGCTCACATAGGTTGTATGTTCCCCCTGAATTTTGCACTAGACTGTCTATGCTCACAGAGGTTGTACATTCCCCCTGACTTTTGCGTTAGACTCACATATCATCTCGTTCATCTTGACTTTTGGTTTGACTCACAAAGGTTGTTTGTTTCCCATGGATTTTGTCAATACCTCACAAGACTGGTTGATTCTCCAAATCTCCCTGGCTAGCCTCAGGGTGGCCCATATGGCCTCTCATTGGAGAATGATTGTTGATGCTACCAAATTTAACACTCCCTCTCAGCGAGGGAGTCATTCTCAACCACACCAAACTTGCCTCTCAGTTGCACAAACTGTCTTGAGGTCAGAGGCTTGGTCAGGATATCAGCTAAATGCTCGCTCGTGGCTATGTACTATAACTTTACAGTTTTTCTCTGTACCAAGTCTCGGATGTAGTGGTACCTCATGTCAATATATTTTGACCTGTCATGAAATACTGGGTTCTCTGTCAATTTTATGCAACTTTGATTATCACAGTGAACCACCGTCGTCTCGAGCTTGTCACCAAACAACCCAGAAACCAATTTTATGAGCCATATTACTTCGTTGCTAGCACCACTTGTTGCAATGTACTCAGCCTCTACTGTACTATGTGCAATGGATCCCTTCTTTTGGCTTGACCAATAGATCATAGTGGATCCTAAACTGAAGCAATATCCGGAAGTACTCTTCCGATCCACTGGGTTTCCTGCCCAGTCAACATCTGCATACCCATGCAAAAATAAACCACCACTGGATGTATATCTCAGACCATAAGTAATTGTCCCTCTGAAATATCTCAAGATGTGTTTTGTTGCCACCCAGTGTCTCTGTCTCGGTTCAGTCATGAACTGACTCATTGCAATCACTACATAGCATATATCTGGCCTAGTGTGGATCATGTACATCAATGATCCAATCAACTGTTTATACATGGTGGGATCCACCAAATCTAAAACTGTATCAGAATCATGCAGCTTCTTCAGGTTGGTACCCATTGGAGTAGACATGGATTTGCAATCCATCATACCAAACCTCTTTAGTACATCCACTGTGTATTTTCCTTGTGCCATAAATATCTCGCCCTATCTTTGCCACACTTCCAATCTTAGGAAGTAATGCATCAAGCCTAAGTCTTTCATATCGAATTCTGAGGTTAAATCCCTCTTAAACCAGTCTATTAGCCCTTCATTTCCTGTTATAAAGAGATCATCAACATACATGATTAGTATAACAGGTTGGTTACCTCTTACCTTGAAGTATAAATTTGCATCAACATCACTTTTCTGAAAGCCCAGGCTTTTAAGAAAGCCATCAATCCTGTCATACCAAACTCTGGGAGCCTGCTTAAGACCATACAAGGCCTTCCTTAGCTTGCATACATGAGTGCATTTGTTATGCAGTATAAAACCATCTGGTTGTTCCAAAAAGACCTCATGTTCAATCTTTCCATTCAAGAATGTTGTTTTTACATCCATCTAATGTAGTTTCCAACCATGTATGGAAGCTAAATAAATAATAGCTCAAATGGAGGTATACCTGGCCACAAGAGAAAAATTATCTTCGTAGTCGATTCCTTTTTTCTGAGTGAAGCATCTGGCTACAAATATTTCTTTGAACTTTTCCACACTTCCATCAGCTACATGTTTGATCTTATAGATCCATTTGGAAGAAACCATTGATTTGTCTTTTGGCCTTGGCACAATGTCCCAAACATTTTTCTCTATAATAGACCTGTATTCCTCAAGCATGGCATCCTTCCATACTTATAATTTATCTACTTATCCAATTGAAGTAGGTTTGGAATCATTAATTCTGCTCATCAGTGCAACATAACCTCCAAACCTATGAGGCCTCTTCCTTTCCCTGAAAGTTCCTTTGGGAGAAGCTATCATTTCTGCATCCCGCGCTATTTATTTAAGCCACCCTGGCTTCCTTTTGGCTGGAGGTTCTTCAAGAGTTCTTTCTAACACTTCAGCAGGTTCTAGGGGATCATTACTTGGCCCTTCATAAGGTTCCTCCCTCTAATCATCTGACTCTTCATTTTCAAAAGAGGCTGAAGCTAGTTGAACTCTTTTGAATCATGCTAAAGCTCTCTGGATTTCTTAAATGTGGCTTCCTCATGGAAAGTCACATCTCTGCTTACCTCTATTTTCCTCTGACCTGGTACATAAATCCTATAAGCCTTGGAGTTCTCATTGTACCCCACAAAAACCCCTTTCTTTCCTGAGGGTTCCATCTTTGTCCTCTTTTCCTTAGGGACATGAATATACACAAGACATCCAAATATCCTTAGATGCCCTACTTCAAGTTTGATCCCTGAGAAGACCTATTCAGGAGTCTTGTCCTTCAAAATATCATGTGGACACCTGTTCTGAATATACACAGTAGTGGAGGTAGCTTCTACCCATAAATAATTTGGCAGATCCTGGTCAAACATCATTGCTTTCGCTTCCTCACAAATAGTTCTGTTTTTCCTCTCAGCGACACCATTTCACTGAGGGTTATATGGCATGGTCAACTATCTCTTGATTCCTTCTGACTTGTATAAATCCTCAAACCGAAAAGATTCAAACTCTCCTCCATTGTCTATTCTAAGGATTATGATGTGTTTCCCTGTCTTCTTTTCAATAAAGGATTTATATTCTTTGAATTTATCAAATGTGTCACTTTTATCTTTAAGAAAATATATCCAACATTTTCTTGAGTAATCATCAATAAAAATGACATAATACAAACAACCACTGAGTGAAGGAGATGACATGGGACCACATACATCAGAATGAACTAGATCTAAGATGCCCTGAGATCTGTTGTCACTACTAGGAAATGATTTCTTTATTCTTGTATCTAGCATGCATCCCTTACAAATTTCATTTTTACTAAGAGAAATAGAGGGCATGCCACATACCATGTTCTGTAGATCTGGAAGAGATTTGTAATGAATATGTCCAAGTCTTATGTGCCACAACTCGCTAGAGCTAGTCGCATCATGAGCCAATGCCCGAACTGACTATCCTGACACGACGTACAATCCTCCACTTCAAGTTCCAATGGGTTTTGTTGTACTTAAGTGGATACCTTTAGCCCATAGTAGTTCCTTCTTGTCCTTGAAGATCACCCAATATCCCTTGTCCTCAAGGGTTTCAACTGATAGTAGATTCTTCTTGAGTCCTGGAGCATATAATACTTCATCAACATGAAGTCTAGCCCCAGATTCCTATCTGAAGGAGATAGAGCCTACTCCCTCTATCTTGTAACATTTTTCATCCCCAAGCTCGACCTGCTCTTCAAAATATTTTGTCTCGAAATCTGAGAGGATCCCCTTGTACCCTGTCATGTGCTTTGATGCACCACTGTCTACTAACCAAGTTTTCGGCCCCATGGAAATTGAACTGGATAAAGCAGAAACCAAATAATATTCTTTCCTATTTTCTTTCTTATTATAAGGACTTTTCTTATTTCTTTTGGATTCATCATCCTCAGCAGTTGAGGCATGATGTTTCCCTTTCCTAGGATATTTCTTTCTAAACCAACAATCTTTAGCAAAATGACCCAACTTATTACAACTAAATCATTTAATCTTAGATGTATCAATATTCTTGCCTTTGAATGTACCTTTGATGTTTGTCTTCCATTGAGATCCTTTCTAGAAAGTGCCTTTCTTCTTTCCCTTGAATATTGATGCTAAAGTTGAGTGCTCTTCTTTCATTGGCTCGCTCTTGGTAGCTGTGTGACTCTCCTCCTGGAGGAAATCATGCCATAACCTCTCAAACATGGGCTGAATCTCTCTCCCACTTACACTGGATAAGAAGGTCTCCCATGAAGAAGGAAGACCGTCAAAAATGGCCTGCACTAAATCATCATCGTCCACTGTCACCCCTGTGACCAAAAGCTGATCTCTGATCTCAGCTATCCTGGAACAGAAATATGCCACTGATTCACCTTTCTCCATATTCAAATACTTAATCTTGTGCTTAAGTGTCCTCTTCTGACTTGGAGCATGTTTCTCATACAGATTCACCAAGGTATCCATACATTCCTTGGCAGTCATCAACGAATTCATTGCAAGCATTATACTTTCTTTAACTGAGTCAAAGATGATTCGCTTGGCCTTTTCTTGACTCTTCCTGAAAGCCATTCTTCCTGCATTATTCATTGGTTCCTCCACCATTGTGGTCACATACTGCTCAAGATCATTCTCTTGCAAGATATTTGTCATACGAAGCTTCCACACATTAAATTTGGTAGCTCCTTCGAGCCTCTCTTCGACCCTGACTGAAATGGAGGATGCCATGGTCCTCACACTCGAAACTTAATCAAGCTCGCTTGGATCTGTGTGTACCTTCTACTACACTTCAACACGTTTAACACACACTAAGCTTTGATACCATGTTAACTTATGAGCTTGATTTCTTATGCGGATTAATTCTTTTATTTTCTTCAATACTTTGATTCCAGCTTAATACACTTCAACAATTTCAAATCATAATCGAATAGCAATAATTATGTAGATAAGTAAACATGCATATCAACAACACAT
>ML776650.1:939090-961255 GCA_009831015.1 Picea engelmannii | reverse complement strand
TTTAGTTGCAACTCAACATTACACTTTAGTTCTAGACTCAAGACTTTAGTTGCAACTCAACATTACTAAAATAGAACTAGACTCAAGACTTTAGTTGCAACTCAACATTACACTTTAGTTATAACATAGAACTAGACTCAAGACTTTAGTTACAACTCAACATTACACTTTAGTTATAACATAGAACTAGACTCAAGACTTTAGTTACAACTCTTGACAAGGTAATTCGAAATTCTCTTGATGGTGGATAATGTTTACACGTGCCAACGTACTAAATCAATACAATTACATCATTTCCAATATTAGGAATATCGTTTGTTTCTAGCTCATAGGAATTTTACATTCAACCTAACTTTTGCTAGATACCTTGACTTTTTCTCATGGCTCACAAGGTTTGACTAGGCTCACAGAGGTTGTATGTTCCCCCTGACTTTTGCACTAGTCTATCTATGCTTACAGAGGTTGTACGTTCCCCTTGAATTTTGCACTAGACTGTGTATGCTCATAGAGGTTGTATGTTCCCCCTGACTTTTTCATTAGACTCACATAGCATCTCATTCATCCTGACTTTTGGTTTGACTCACAGAGGTTGTCCATTCCCCCTGGATTTTGTCAATACCTCACAATACTAGTTGATTCTCCAAATCTCCCTGGCTAGCCTCAGGGTGGCCCATATGGCCTCTCATTGGAGAATGATTGTCGATGCTGCCAAATTTAACACTAATATGGACTACATAGACACTTTCTTCTCACCATTCTTTCTCGTTTATATAATATTCCAACTGGTGTGAGCTATGAAGCATTGTGTCCCTTTGTTTGGACCATTGCACCTCTTCATTTTAAGTTAATAATAATCTTTATTATTATTCAAACAGTATCGTGAAGGATTTCTAATTTAGTGAGAGTGTTTTTCATAAATCGATCACAAATATGGATCCCAAATACATGGATCTACAACCATCACAAACTTGATTGAGGAAATGGAGGTTACTTAATGGTTGTTGGATATGTTTGAATAGTATGGAAGAAAAACAACACAATCTTTGACAAAACCATATTCCCAAATTCGCCCACAAGAGGTGTAACTATAGGAATCTGACCGCTACATAATTTATTGGAAAATATTCCTTGAATATCCTCCCATATCTCCCAAACTGTTTCAAATTTTGGAAACATTCTTGCAATTCACCCAATTTGGGGCATTCTACACAAAATCAATGTCTTATATTTTTTTTATTCATCTTCATATGTTTGTAAATTCCATGGAAAAACCACTTCTAGAAACAGGACACTACAAAATTCTAGTAGTATTACAGGAGTAGGAAGATGCGTGTTCTAGTAGTCGCATAGATTGCAATTCTAGTAGTAAACTGTTGAACTCAAGTAATTTATTAAACCACAAATTGTATTCTAAATAATCATCAAAACATGAGAAATCAACTATTTTAGTGTACATATGTCATGTGAAGATCATATAGGGTAGAATTGACAAAGGCGAAAATATGAATGATGAAAGGATGAGGATGAAAGGGTAAAGTAAGTGAAGAATGGTTAAATGGCATTGTAAAATGTATCATTTATGAGGCCCAACATATCCCCCACACTCAAATCATTACATGTCCTCATGCAACAAATATAGGAATAGATGAATGTTGCCCAGATTAGAAGTGTACATATAGTCTTTAATCACCCTACATGATCATCAATGCCACATGAAAACGGATGATAATGGGTGGAAAATGGAGTATGAAACATGAGAGGATAAGGAGATAAATTGTAATGAAATGAAGGAATGATAAATATGAAAAGCTTCAAGAATTTCATGTGCATGAATTCCCAAGTAAGATGACTACCTAGAAATAGAAATTGCTTACCCAACTTTACCTCCTCCTAGTGGATGATGGTCTAAGAGAAAAATGTTGAACTTTGGCTTGCCTGATATGTGATTATCTGAAATTGAAGGTCTAAAGGATTTGAAACTATACTCTTGTTGCATAAGATAAAAGAAGGTTATTGGAAATCACTAACAAAAGAAGGAAAAATATGCTCATAATAGTCTGTTACAGAAGGGTTGAATACACTTGTGGATGGCTGAGGCAAGTCTCCTTCAATGGCACTTGATTTGTTATCATACAAAGATTCACAACCATAATTTTTCTTCCCTTGAAATGTTGAAATTGTGGCCACGATTTCTCGTTTAGTGAGGCTTGGATTCATGTTGATCCAACTAGCTTTGTAATCAGAGATTAAACATAATGGGAGTGGAAAATTATATTTTGAAAGTAAAGGATTTCCATACCACCAGCTAGAATCTCCATGCAGAATCAATGAAACCTTCAGCCCCTGAATTTATGGATCACACAATCAACGTGGCCTTGGAATTTGCTTACTTGGACATAGGTGGTTGCTAGCTCAATGTTGAAGGACAAGAGTTGGTATGGCTGCCCAATTTTTAGTGTTGAGGTGGATCATCCCAAATGAGAAAATTATTATAGAACTATTTCATATTGTTATTCATCCAGAACCTATTGCTACTACAAATTTTGAATGGAAAGGACATATCCATCCCCCCCACACTTGAAACCTTGAATGTCCTCATGCATGTGAAGTAGGGGAATGAGTATCTTCTTGAAGTCTTATGGATATGGTTTCCAGTAGTCTTGTGGCAGTATGATCAAGTCCAATACGCATTTTTTAAAACATGCACACTCATTTCTATTCTTGAAGGGAGCTTTATCCCTTCCAGTGATGACTACTACAGGAATTCTAAGCATACGTAAGGAAGAGGATGACACCTTATTATTGCTTAGGTTTTCTATATATACTTGAAACTTATCCAATCAATTATATGAAACATTTATTGATTTATTTATTGACTATCCTACCCTACTTGAAAAAGGAAACATTTTCTCAAGTGTCTGAGTATCTCCAATGAAGCCATGTGCACAATAGAATCTCAAATAAACTCATATCCAAATATAAAAAATATAGCTCAATGATTTTCTAGATATGAGGAACCAACCGCTCTGATTGATATGGTGCCAATAAGTGTTGAAGGATGAATGAATACTAAGGACCGATGGACCTATGGAACCATACTTCAATGTAGTCATTGTTCCCTTTGTTCTCTTACTTATTAGCACTGGTTTGTATGTTTTCCCTTGCCATGCCATGCAGATCGTCTGATAATTTTTTATTGGTATATTGAATGTATAAAGGATCTAATGATAGGTATGGTAGAAATTCCTCAGTCTCGGGTTCCTCTATTTTCTCTTCATCAAATTTTTTCCATGGTTGTTAGGCCTCTTCTAGGTCTTCTTGATGTTGCTCATGGAATTTTTGGTCTTCTCTCACTTCCTGGAGTGTAGGTATGTCCCTGAATGTTGTCATGATTTATTGAGATGCAAAGATGTTTGCAACTATTGTGAGGATTTGAGAAATCTCTTGGAGTAGAAAATTCTTGAACATTCTGAATTTCTACTTGCTAGTTGATAATCCTTGTCTTGCACATGGATTAGTGTATGGGGTTTTTACATATCAAAAACTTACAAAGAAAATTTTGAGGTGAGGCATGCACTCAGACTCTCATGCTACTAATATCATGTTGTCACCAAGACCTTATTGACATGAGTAGTGAATTAAACTAAAAAACTAGAAGAAATAATCACACACTCACTTCAAGACTAACTCCTTAAGCACTTCCCCGACAATGGCGCCAAAAATGTCAGTCGAATTATATGATAATAATTTTGTTAGATTTTATCATCAATCCGGGTTGGTAAACTAATAAAGTGCCAGGAACAATATATGGAGAGCTAATCTCAAAGTGTATAACACACCATTTTCTAATTAACTATGAAGAAAAACTAACAGAATTGGTAGTTCATCTAACAGTGAATATTCTATGGTAGAATTGCAGGTTGAATAGATCCTTATATTCAACACTACTATGTTGGATTCACTCTATGATTTATATTGACAACCTTCAGTTGAAACTAAAAATAAAATAATTGGGAAACTTAATGTGTGTGGATGAGATATATATCATCAGAAGTTGTTAATCAGTGAAGGATTGGTGACCATCAATCTGCAACTCTGACAATTATTTTTCCAGAGAATTGCCAATTAAATTGACAGGAAATCAAGCATGAAGCTCATATTCTCACAAGGATTAGTTGAACCACACATCATAATTGAAATTGCATCTTAAAAAGACAAATAAACTCACACAACAAAAGGAAATTATTTGGGAAACATATACCAGAGGGAGGGAGCCCTGCCTCCCTTGGCATACACTGCCAAGAAAGACTATGATGGAAATTTCTTGATCTGCAACAAGTTATTTATTTTGGAATTTTTCTAAATACTACATTGATCATCTCTTCATCCTCCTCATTAAAATTATCCTCCTTACATTTATACATATGGCTTTCAATCCAAAGAAGGAAAATGGTTACAAAAAATGAGACCAGATCCCAAATACATGGATCTACAACCATCACAAACTTGATTAAGGCAATGGAGGTTACTTAATGGTTGTTGGATATGTTTAAATAGTATGGAAAAAAAAATTGTTGGTTTACTTACACTCTTGCTACCATTCTGGGGCTGACCCAGATTTAGGTCTACTATGGGTTCCAACAAAACCCCTCTAAAACTATCATCCCCTCTGGTAAACTAGAAGGCAACGCAGTACACAGAGTGCGCTGCAGAGTCTCATCAGAGATAGTTCTATTGGTGGCTGCAACTCTCAAGTTCTTACAACATGGGAATGAGTGGGTATCTGGAATTAAACTCTGTGATATTCATTAGTTACATTAACATTCAGCCTATATTGAATACCCTGTCATTCTTATTCATGCATGCAAAATTGTAGATCTAACTAACCATTCACCCATTTTTCTAACATTTATTCATTGACAACAAAGGAGATACACAATATTCAATAACATAACACATGATCTACCATGGTTCACCCCTCCTGGGCTACATCCACAAATATTTGGTTGCTCTGCTCTTTTATTATAGTGTTTCCAGAACTACAGTGCCTTGCACATTACAATTCCCCATCGGTGGGTTGAGATCTACAATGAGGCAGACTAGATCACACCAATCTCCTTAGCCTCTGATCTAACCCTCAAGATCCACCCTTATTTCCTCTCCTCAACTCCTCAGCTTACAAAACAGATCAGACTTACATTCATTCTCTCCTTGAATGACACATTAAAAATAATCAACCAAAAAGGAACCATATTCTGACACGAACAACCAACAACAACAACCTCCCCTTTTACCTATACCTCCTAGGTACCTACTTATACATATTTATGTCTTACCAACCATTACATTATCTTACCAAAATCCTAACCCTATCATGGCTAGGTATTCTTTCATGCACGCCTCGCATGTTTTCCTCTTTTTCATGCGCGTCTCTCTTGCACATGTTGCTTCTCCTGCATGCGCATATGTGTTACACATGTTGCTTTTCCTACTTGCACATATGCTTTCTGAAAGTTGTTTCTCCTATCAGTTGTATTTCTCCAACATTGTTCTTTTCTCCCAAACTGGGCCTATTCCTAATAGGCGCCCAACACTAACATCGTGACTCGTCCTAAGTCACTTCCTAAATCCAGTGTATGTCACTGCTTGTGTCAGCACTTCGTACATATTTACTATCCGTTAGCACTGCTCCTGAGCCTGGCTGCTATTTGCTGACATGGCTTCGACCACCTACGCAGTGACTGGTGGTCATAAGATCTCGCCCCCTTCCAAGCGTATATGTTTGAGGCGCACTTTCACTGTGTCAATTTCCACAACCAACTATTCTGCCTTTCGTGTAGGGGCTCCAACTAAGCCTGTCGTGCGATCTTCTGTGCATGCACTATTTTTTCTTCTACTTGAAGGTTCTTCATTTCTGCAGTAGTCTTGATCTTCTCTAGAAAGGAAATTTCCCTCTGTTGTTGCTTGACATCTTCCATTGATGTGTGCAATTTATCTTCCTTTCCTTGCATCTCTTGTAGGCTCTCATCCTCTAATAGTTTTTTCCATAGTTGCCCACTCTTTTCCAACAATTTTTCCACTCTATGTATGTTCTGCTCAATGTTTTATGCAGTTGTTGTCGCGTATTTCTCTCTTTGCGCTTGAACTACTAGGGGAGTCGTAGGTACTACGCGCTCCTCCAATTTTTTGATCTACTCTTTATATTGTGCCAGGGCCTGTGCTATTTTCCTCATCTTCTCTTCATAATATGCTTCTTTTGATTCTACGATGTCAGGGATGGATTGAAATACTCCACTTATATGTCTCTCCATCTCCTTCACTCTTTGTTTTTCTAGCTTTCTCTCCCGCCCTTCCTGGCTAAGTGCCTCCTTTAGTGAGGTGTTGTCTTCCTGTGCCAATTGTAAGTTTGTCGCATCCGTCCTTGCTCTAGACTGAATCTCATGCATGATGCTCACCTGTAATTTATACAACACTTTAGTTGGAATCTTGGACAACGCCAAGTCCATCATCTCAATCTCTCTCAGCGGCCTCTATGTTGTGTCCTCATCCATGAACAACATGTAGGGAGTAATCTTGAAGTTTACACTACCCCGCGCCATGATCTGCATTGTCTCGCCCATCGATATCCCTTCTTTTACTGGCACAACTATCTTTTGTTGTTGTTTCTCTGTTTTGACCTTTAACTGCTCCAACGCAATTTTCACCTCTTGGATTTGTTCCAAAATTTAATCTTGGTGGTTCTCAAAATTTTCCCACACGTATGACAGCCCATCCTCTACTATCGTGCCTATCAATGCCACGTCATCTTGCATCAATGATGTTTCCATAGGTTTTATGTGGGCCTTTACCTTCTTTTTGGAACCACTTGGTTGTTCCCCTGTTCTCTTCCTCTGGGCCTCTAGTTGTTCAAATGCTTCTGGAATCTGTGTATCCATGTCGGTATCCTGCCCAACTTCTTCATCCATGGCTACCTCTTGTGCCTCCATCTGCACTTCTTCTACACTCACTTATCCTGTCAGTCCTCCCGATGCCTGCTCTGTGGTCGGTGGACCCTGTGTAGGCCTACGTTGTGACTTCTTTTATGTCCTAGTTTTCTTTTGAATTGATTTTTTTCCCCATTGTACCTATTGTTGTTTTCTTTTTCTTGCTAGCGTCATTCCTTCCTATCTGCTGCACGGAGATTGTGCTACCCTGCGTCTGAATTTTTACTATTTGTGTTGCTCTTGGAATCTCTGGCACTTTCCACTCCTCAGACCACTCTTGGACCTCCATGTGGATGTCATGCATTTTCACATAGTACTTCAGTTTTAACCACTCCTTGTTTGGACCATCCTTTGCATGCAGCCAGATGTTGTGTCGTTATTCCCAGAAATTTGTTATCTGACCATACTCCTAGACATTTTCTGGTGAGATCCTCCATGTATCCGTTAAGTTGTTCTGAATCTATGTTAAGTACTGAGCAAACATTTCATTGTTGAATTTCTTTACCTTGGTATCTATTGTGCTTCGTAGCGACGTCTAGTGCATTGCACCACATTTGCATGTCCTTGGAAAAAACATCGTGTATGTAGGCTCGTGCTACCCCATAAGTGCAATGAGGATGAGTAACCATGAGTAGTGGAACTCATAGCCCCAATTGTGTGCATCCTTTTAGTATTCAAGGAACGAGATCATTAGGTAAGAGGCCTAGCTCATCGAGCTCACCTTTGCGCACTGTGTCACGGTTGCTACTACTCCTATGAGCACTTCTTCTTTTCGGCACTTGCGCATTAATTTTCAACCGAGAAATCTATTTGCAAATCGTGTAGCAGGATCATTGATTTCGTTGATCCTGATACCTCTATTACCCCTCTCTATGTCATACTTTGATTTGATCTCATCTGATATGGATTTCACCTTAGTTTTGTCTTCTAGGTATTTCTTCAGCTTCTCCCCATCTATGGGTAGCCATGTAATCTCTCTGATGAGGTCGACGTTGATCGAAACTAGCCTATCCATCCATAATATGCCTTCGTGCACCCTCTCTAACAACTATTTAACACATATGTTTATGTGTTTCCCGCACCCGAAGTGCGGTATGTCTAATAATTTCATTATGCCAATGTTGTATAGTCCCAAGATCCATTGTGCAGGCTCCAACAATGGCGTGCCTGATGGGCCCTCTCCCCTACTCTCTATATAGTTATGCGCTGCCAAATTCGGGAACTTTAATTGCTTCAGAGACATCATGGTCGGAGTATTTAAGGCTATTGAGTCCTCCTACCATGTTATCTCTGGTCTTCACTTCGTTGGGAATTTTCAGCATCACTATACCTAGTTTTGTCTGTGTGCATTATATTCCCTATGCACTGCTTTCTACTCTCACCTTCTTTTTCCCTTGTGGGGATGATACCCCACCCTCTGGTATGGCCTCTTACTTGATTTCATGCTCTGGTACCAGATCTAGGCCATGTTGCATGGAATCCATGGTCGGTTCTTCTTGATGTAGCCCTTTTCCCCTGGACGTGTCAAACTTCGTTCATTCGGTGTCCTCTTCTGATTGCTCGAGCTCCTATGCGAGTTCCTACTCCTCTTCCATGTGCAATGTGGTCTGCTCGTACTCTAGTGTGTGGATTTCATCCATATCCACAACTGTAGGCATCTTTTTTATTCTTGTTTGAGGCACCCGAGTGTTAGTCCATGTCTTCATCTAGTTCTTCTCGGCGCTCCGACCCTTGGTGGTGATATGGCGAAGAAATCTGACATGTAGGATTCCAAATCGACAGAGACTAGGGAAAATTTGCAGGCTAGGGAAAATTCACACTCTATCGCTCTTCTTCTCAGCTCTTTGTTCTTCTTATTAGAAAATAGCACAATCGGTTGTTTCCCCCCCTTTTCCTGACTTTATAGCGTGACAAAGAAGTAACAGTCATGTCGCACTGACAGTTGTCACTTTTTCACTTTTTGCGGTGTTTCCTGCGCGTTATACCTTTCTACTGGTTAATAGCTCCTCTTTGCACGGTGTTTTCAAACCATGGTTTCCTTGTGTCGCATTGTTCTGTTCTACCAGTTCTATTCTGTCAAGAACCTCCATGTGTGTCGGTTTGTTTTTGTTTTTATCCTCTTTTTACTTTTTATGTATTTTCTTCTTTTTCTTCTTTTTCTTCTTTTTATTTGTTTTTCTCATTTTATCACCCTTGATTCTACTATAATACACTATATACATATCTTCTTATTGCACTAAAACTTCGTAGGTGTTAGGAGGTCGACTATCCCTATACAGTTTCAATCGAATCCCACTGATCATTCCTATGAGTTATGTACCTCCTAAATCTTTCAACTGTACAGCTCCCCCTTCTGTGACAGTCTTCCTAGGTGCTGAAGAACTTTACTGGCATACACCAAGACTAGGTCTCCCTCCATGAAACTCTTCCTTTTAATATGTTTATCATGCCAAGATTTTCCCCTTGCTTTCTGTACTTCTTGGTGAAATCATGTTAGAATCCTATCTTCTTCCATCACCATCAGTTGACTTAGCCTTTCTTGTACTGTGCCTCATTATGTTGTGTTGGTGATTGTTGCTACGCGCAGACTAGGTACCAAAAATTCTAATGGCACCATTGCTTCTTATCCATACACCAACCTGAATGGTGTATGTCCTCTCAAATTTTTGCATGTAGTCCTATATGCCCATAATATTATTGGTATCTTCAAATCCTAATCGTCCCAGTTGACGTTGCAGATCTTTGTCAATGCATTCTCTAATATGTTATTAAAGGATTCCACTGTTCCATTTGCTTGAGGGTGATATGGTGTACTCTTTTGGTGGTAGACTTCAAACTCCTCGACCATAGACTTAATAGTACTATTGATGAAGTGAGTTCCTTGGTCACTCATCAAAATCCTTGGGCATCCAAATCTATTTATCACTTGCTCAATCAGGAAGTGTGTTGTCGTCTTTGCATTGCAATATTTTACTAGCTATGCTTCTGCCCATCTCATTAAGTACTTTGTCACATTAATGATATACCATGCTCCTGACCTCTTTGTTGGTGGATTAATTGGTCCCACAAAATCTATTTCCCATTTTTTGAATACTTGCAAGGTTACTTGTGGTCTTAGGGGCATCTCATCCTGTCTATTAGGTTTTCCAACCCTCTGACATACATCACATATCTGGTAGTAGTCCTTTTCATCTCTGTGGATGGTCGGCCACCATATTCCTATGTGCAATACCTTCTGTGTGGTATCTTTTCCTGCATAATGTCCTCCAATTATTCCCTCATGAGCCTCTACTAGAATCCTATGCCTCTCATGTTCTAGCACACATCTTCTCAAAATGTTGTCTACGCCCATCTTGTATAAGTGTCCTCCAATAAATTGATAGTATGCAACTCTGACTATTGGTTTTATCTTCAATGTAGTGTTGAATTCTTGTGGTGCAGTCCTTATACTCAAGTATTGAATGATGTCAGAAAAATATTCATCAGCTACTTGGACTGAAAATAATTGTGCGTCGAAGAAGTTGTCCTCTAAATTTGTAGGTTCTTCTCCATTGGTGATCCCTTATAGGTGATCAGGTCATACATTCAACTTCCCTGGTTTGACTATCACTTCAAATTCAAATTCATGAAACAAAAGTAACCATCGACAGATCCTCCCCCCCAACACTAGCTTATTGATGAGGTATTTGAGAGCAGAATGATCTGTGAAAATTTTAAATTGTTTCCCAAGTAGATAGTGTCTGAAGTTCTGCAGTGCATATACCATTGCTAGGCCTTCTCTTTCTATGGTATTGTAGTTCTGCTTTGACTCTGACGGTTTTATGCTTGAAAATACTATAGGATGATCTAACTCTCCTGCTCTTGGATGCACCAGAATATCTCCAAGTGTTGTGGCTAATGCATCCTCATGCACATGAAATTTCTTTTCCCAATTTGGAAATACTAGTATCGGTGTTGTTACAGTATTCTCTTTTAGAGTGTCCAACCCCCGTTGACAGTCCTCATTCCACTGAAATTTACTATCTTTCTTCAACAGTTTCTCCATCAGTGCAGTGATCTGTGCATACCATTTTATGAATTTCATGTAGTAGCTTGTATGTCCCAATGTTTCTCTCAACTGACATATTGATTTTGGTGGTGGTAAATTGACAATCACTACAATCTTGGCAGGATCTACTAGCAAGCCTTGTTTTCACACTATATGGCCCAATAGTATCCCAAAAGGTGTCTCAAAGATGAACTTCTTGATATTTAATGATATCTGACACTTCATGCATCTTTCCAACATCAGCCTTAATACTTCCACATGATCTTTCAATAGATTGTATATTTTCCAATCATTCAGATATACTTCTAAAAATTGATGGATGAATTCTTTGAACGCAACTATAACTACTCTTGAGAATATTGTTGGTGCATTCTTTAGTCCAAAAGGCATGACTGTATACTGGTAGGATCCCCATTATGTGGCAAAAGTGGTCTTGTACCTATCTTCTGGGGATATCTTAATCTGATGGTAGCCTAAGAATCCATCTATGAATGAGTATGTTTCTTGGCCTCCTACATTCTCTAATACTTCATTTGTGAAAGGGGTAGGAAAAGGGTCATGTAGGCAAGCATCATTCGGCTTTCTCAGATCTACACATATCCTTATGCCTCCTTACTTATTCTCCTAGACTACCATAGGGCTTATCCATTCTGATTCTTCTATTGGTTCTATGATTCCAACTTCCAACATTCTATCAATTTTGGCTTTAAATTTTTTCTTATAGATTGGATTCAGTCTATATGGTCGTTGTCTAACTGATCTAGCCTCAGGTTTGAGAGGTATCTTCATCTCTCCTAGCTATCATGATATGCCTTTCATCTCTATAAATGTTGTTGGGAACAGGTCACCGTACTCGCACAGTAACTCCGTTATTCTTTCCACTATTTCTTCATCCCAATAATATCCAATACTGACCATTTTGGGATTTTCATTTGTCCCAATATTTACTTTCTTCATATTGATTGGCACAGCCAATACTTATGATTCGAGAGATGGACCTTCCACCTATATTTCTCCTTCAGTTTATGTAATTTGAATGTTGCGTGGGTCATCTTCATCCGGTGGTTCTTCCTGCACATGGTAGCATGACAGTAGTTATTTCCATGTTCGTCTATTATGTTGTTGATACTTTGTTATAAGTTCAACCTTTGGTTGTTGAATGAATATTGCCCATCTTATTTTTTTGAGTGTTGAATCTATGTTGGGGTTCTCATGTTCAAATGAGAAAGTGACTATAAAATTGTGTTGTAATGTTGTCCATTCTGCAGTGCCTCTGCACAGTTCCTAGTCTACATACCAGTTTGTTGAAATTCCTTCTATTATAGCAAGATTTGTCTCACCCTATGCAATATTGCACAGAAGGCCTTTTTCCATTTCCCTATGCAGACTTGTCATCCCTGTTTGTAAAATTCAGAGCTAAAAATACATATTTTTCCACATGTACGCAACTTTACTACTATACAGCATGTGTATACGCAGGTTGCACCACTACAGCCCGCGTACATCAGGATTTGTGAAAAAAAATGAAAATTAATGTCGGGTTTCCATGTTACAACAAGAGATCTATGATCTTTGGCCTTCCATATACTAGAAACGTTCTAACTCAACCCTTCAGTTCCATTTTGAAGGCTATAAATGGTCCAATTCTGAGCTATGGAAACAGGAGAAAGAATTCAACTTTGAGAGCAAAGTTACTTTGGAGAAATTATTTACTTCATATTGAGCCTGCATCCCTTTGTCCTTTACATCTAAACACAGTGTTTAGCCCCCAAACTCTTCCCTTATTGATTGAGAACCTCATTGTTTCTCTTTTATGAGATTGCCTTTGGTGGAGGATTTAAGTGGTGGAGGCCCAGCTGGAAGGAACTTAATTTCTCGGTTCCAAACCGTGACGACACGGAAGTCTGTAACATTTTCACTTATGTTGATCATATATTAATAGAAATACTCTTTTCCCATCCAATTGATATCTTGAAAATATTTGAATTATTATTCCATGGGCATATTTTTCATGTTTATTAATGGATTATGCTATTGAATGTGATAACATTATTTGTTATCACCATATGCTTTCTTTGCTTGGTTGTTGAGGACTAGTTGCAGGTATATTTCTTTGGGTCAAGTGCTCAACGGTGGACTTCATCGAACGTCTGGATGAGGTAGGAATTTTATCTTGTCTTGATAGCATATTTGTTTACATAGCATACTTGAGAAGAGAGTTGATTTCTACAGACATTTCCATCTGTTGTGGTTTACCCTAGCCATAGAGAGATTTTCCTCGTAACAGAATTGGCGACTCCGCTGGGGATGAATCTTCTTTCTTAGGGTTTGGAGTACTTTTCTCCTTAGATTTCTCTCGTTTCTATTGATTTTCTTGTCGTATCATTGCTTGACAACCTATGTTCACTCTGGATCTAAGTTTCCATCCTTCTCCCTTGCCTGGCCTTGTTTTTTGAAACATATACGCACTTTTTGGCTTGACAGTCATGTATATATGCATATTGTCCCTCTGCAATCTACGTACATATGTTATGTTTCCTTGAACAGTCACGTACATCAGCTTTCCTTGTTTGTTTGCTTGGTCTGGTGGTTGTTGGGTGGGATTTGATGTTTGTTGAGTCTTCTTGGATCTCTGTAGTGCTTGTTAAGTACCTATGGGATGACATGATGTTGGATTACTGAGGGGGGGGTGAATCAATAATAGCGTAATTATAATCATTTTTCTCCAAATAATACAAGTGTTATATCAATGTAGAATTATTATCCAATAATGAGCAATAAGAAATGAACAATCACACACATACACAGTACACTAGTGTTTTACGTGGAAACCCAAATCGGGAGAAAACCACATAATTCTTTATCTTATATGTCTTGAAGAATTACATTCATTGGAAGCACCAAATTCCTTTGTTTTCCAGCTGCAATTGGAAGGAGGCTCCAACCCCCTAGTTTCTCAGGCTACAACCTGAGGGAAGCTCCAACTCCCCAATTCTTTGGCTACAACCAGAAGGAGGCTACAACCCCCTATGTTCTCTGACTACAACCGGAAGGTGGCTACAACCACCTGTCCTTGCCCCGTCCAACCGCCCTGAAGTAGAAGTAGAATGATGGAACCACTATCACACTATCACTGTGAGATATATCGCTATAAACATGAACCAATAAACTTGAACCATGCATCAACCTGTACCTCAACCTGTAATCAACATGTACCATAAACAAGTGCATCAACCATGCACCAACCTATACCAAACAATCTGTAATCAACCTATACCATAAACAAGTGCAACCAACCATGTACCAAGTATGTACCAATCATGTGTCAATTACTCATCAATATGTACCAACATCATCAAATATACACCTCATGTATGTGTCAACTCATCAACTACTTGTCTCAACCATGTACCCAACTTGTACCTCAACCAAAAGCCCTCATCAATTTCATCATCCAAATATGATTTGTAACTCTATAATAGACCTTTTTTATATGATCACATACATGCAAACTTTCCTTAACTTTAACAACAAGAGACCAGCATTTTCATCAAACGTTTCTTTAGTCTCACAAGACTAGTTTTGGATTAGTCAACAAACCTAACTTGAAATAATCATAAATATGTACTTGTAATGAATAAATATCTGAAACTGATACACAATGTTATTAAGTGTGTTTTATGAAATTCCCCCAGGTTTCACTACTTGGAACCTCTCAGAAAAGGAGTTATGGCAAAAATGGCACACCTTGTTGAATTACGGCTTATTCTAGAGAGCGACCTTGTAGAGCGTGCCCCGCATAGAATGTTTGTTGAATTGATCTAAAAATATTACACAGCACACTAAATATTGTAATATAACCAACACATTTGGTCTTACTGAATTTGGATCTTTTATGAAGAAGCTATGACGTTTTTACTCGAAACACTTGTTTTTTACTAGTTTCAGGACTAGCCACAAACCCTATTTTCCACGGAGTGTAACTCCAAAAATACAAAGACCCACAAGATGATTTTTTTACCACGGATACTTGGATATGTTTCCTCAATGGCATAGAAATTTCATGGTCTCAAGCATTATAGAAAAAAACGTTATTACGAAAATGGTGAGATGACCTGAAAAAAAACATACCTTAGAAAGCATCATCAAAAGAATTTATCCTTCCTTGAATCTCGGCCTTCTTTTCTTCACTTTCCTCAGAAATTCGGCTTAGATATACTTTGGTTACCTCAGACACCTATAGGTATTCAATATTATTAAGTGTTTATTAAATGAGAGAGCCTTGCCTCTTATTTATACTCTCCAAGTAGCTTCCTTAAAAACATCTTCTAGGTCACTTTGCCCACTTTCCTTATTTTAGGGTTAACCCACTTCTAATTTATCCATTAAATTTATTATTGAATTAATTTATTTTGTATTCGCTTTGAATTATAGTACACTCATCACTTCACTTTATCTTTTACCTTTTAAAATCTCTTAAACCAGTTTGACTACTTTAACCTTTTGGGGCTTCTAGATGACATATGAGGGTCCTCCAACTTCGTAAGGCCATAACTCTCAAACCGTGAGGAGTTATGTGACGTTCCACATACCACCAGAAATGGAATGATATGTAATATCCATATAGAATAGTATTACATGAAAATATATCAAAACTCATACCGTTATCCATGAAACAAACTTGGGTCCATTACCCAAACCTGGGTTCTCCAACTTCTCATGGCCATAACTCTCTAACTGTGAGGATTTATGTGACGTTCCACATACCACCGGAAATGGCATGACAAGAACTATACATATAGGATAGTTTCACTGAAAAATTCACTGGCATTCATCTCATTATTCCACAAATAATCATGGGTTCTCTAACCATACTTCTAGGATAACTCAATCTGCAAAGTGTCTTCCCGTGAGGGATTTCACCATAAGAGGATCACTTTGGAGTTCATCCATTTATACTTATTATGAAAAATGACAAGACAATAACGATTCATCTTTACATCAAACAATATTGGGTCCCTTACCCAACCTTTGTGCTATGGGGATTTCTTCAAGGGTTGACATCAATGACAACCAACCTTAATCAACAATCTCCCCCTTTGGAATTGATGGCAACACTCTGATGAAATACTAAAATCATATCACTCATGCTCCCCCTGGAACCATGCCTTTGTCCTCTACCTCTATCCTCTGCATCTGATAAATCTCTCCCCCTTTGTCATCAATGACAAAGTTATCTTTCCATCTCGGGTTTCTCCCCCTGACTGAACTGTCCTCTTATGGTGCTTCCTCATGTAAATATAAGACATATAAGATAAGCATTCAAAAAGCATTCATTTTTGGAGTATAAATAACTCCAAGTCTCTGGCGAATATATTCAAAGGATTCTCGTGGAAGTGGTTTTTTGAATATGTCTGCCACTTGTTATTTTGTGTCCACATACTCAACTCTGATGTTTCTTTCTGCAACTTTCTCTCATAGAAAGTGATACTTTATTGGAATGTTCTTCATCTTGGAGTGCATCACGAGTTTCTTCGAGATACTGATGGCGCTTGTATTATCATAATAGATTGGAATGGGCTCATCATACTCAACCTGTATATCTATTAGAGTTTGTTTCATCCAAAGAACCTATGTACAACATGATGTTGTTGCAATATACTCTACCTCGGTTGTAGATAAAGATACTAATGATTGTTTATTTCTTATCCATGATACTAAACACTCACCCAAGTAGAACGCTTCTCCACTGGTGCTTCGTCGCTCATCAATACAACCTGCCCAATCTATGTCTGTGTAGGAAATAAGTGATAGATCCTTTCCTTTTGGATACCATAATCCAAACTCTTATGTTCCTTTGAGATATCTGAAAATCCTCTTCACTGCTAACACATGTGACTCCTTTGGTGTTGCTTGAAATCGTGCCACCTGCCCAATTGCCATTACATCTGGTCTAGATGTTTTCACATATAGTAGGTTGCCAATCATTGACTTGTATTGCCTCTGATCTGTAGACTTTGAATCGTCATCTTTTCTCAACTTGAAACTGGTTTGCATGGGAGTGATAATTGGTTTGCAATATTCCATTCTGAACCTCTTTATCATTTCTCTTATATACTTGGTTTGAGAAATAAAGATTCCTTGGTTTCTTTGATGTATCTGAAATCCCAAAAAGAAGGATAGTTCTCCAAGTAACGACATTTCAAATTCATTCATCATATCTTTTGCAAATTTCTGTCTTAACCTGTCATCATCACTACCAAAAATAATATCATCAACATAAACTTCAATTAATAAAATATTACCTTCACTTACCTTGATGTAGAGGTTGTTGTCTGCACTTCCTTTTCTAAACCCTGCCTCATGCAGATACTTATCCAGTCTAGAGTACCATGCTCTAGGAGCCTGTTTTAGACCATACAAGGACTTCTTTAATTTACACACATAATCTGTGTTCTCTGACAACTAAAATCCTCCTGGTTGTTAAATGTAGACTTCTTCTTCAAGTTCCCCATTCAGAAAAGTTGATTTTACGTCCATCTGATATACTTTAACATTTTTGGAGCATGCATAGGCTAAAAGCAATCGGATTTCTTCCATTCTGACAACTAGGTAAAATGTCTCTTCAAAGTCGATTCCTTCAATCTGTGCATATCTTTTACATACCAATCTAGCTCTGTTCCTTGTAACTTGCCCATCTTCATTTAATTTATTCCTGAAAACCCATCTTGTGCCCATCACATTCTTTTTCTTTGGTCTTGGAACCAGTTCCCAAGTGTCATTTTTCTCTATTTGATCCAATTTTTCATTCATGGCCTTATTCCAAAATCCATCCTTGTTGTCTTCTTCAAAACAATGTGGTTCAATTGTATATAAGAGTGCTAGGTGTGTTTGTTCTGGTTAATGGATTTTTCTTCTAGTCTCAACTCTTGCATCTTTGTTTCCAATAATCTGATCTGGAGGATGATTCTTCTGTACTCATTTTCTAGGTGTCTTTGGAGATACTTATTGAAATTACTCTTTTGTTTCTGTCAAATTCTCTTCATCTTCCTCGTCTACTTCATCTTATTATTCTTCTTCTTCGAAAAGTTGTTCCATTGATTTGTTTTCTTCTTGCTTTGATTCTGGTCTGTCTGTTTCATCAATTGTTACGTTGATGCTTTCCACAAATTTGTTCAATATTATATTGTAGCACTTGTATACTTTCCTTGTACTTGAGTAACCAACAAGTACTCATTTTTCCACATGAGAGTCAAACTTTCCCATTCTTCCATCTTCTCTTTTGATGTAGCATTTGCTTCCAAAAACTCTGAAGTGTTTCACATTTGTTGGTCTTCCTTTCCATAGCTCATAGGGAGTTTTATCAGTGTTGTTTATGAGAATTACTTTGTTTTGAATGTGAAATTTTGTATGAACTGCTTGTGTCCAAAATATATCTGTCAATTTGGAATCCATTAGCATTGTTCAAGCCATTTCCTATATTGTCTTGTTCTTTCTTTCAACAACTCCATTCTATTGAGGTGTTCTAGAAATGGAGAATTGTCTTTTTATTCCATGAATGTTGCAGTAGTCCATAAATTTATTTGAAGTGAACTCTCCTCCATTATCAGATCTCAAGCATTTGATTCTTGAATCCATCTCATTTTCAACCATTTCCTTGTAGATCTTGAAGTTTTCAAAATCTTCTGACTTGTTCTTGAGAAAGAAAACTTCAGTCATTCTTGTATAATAATCAACTAATAACATAAATTATCTCTCACCTTTTAATCCCTTTGTTGTAGTTGGTCCAACTAGATCGGTATGCACAATTTCCAGTGGTCTTGTTGTTGAATATTCCTTTGATTTGAACATGGTCTTTTTTTTCTTTCCTTATTGACAATGCTTGCATAAAGTGTTGGTTGGTTTCGTGATCTGGGGCATTTCTCTGACTGCTTCTCTTTTGATGACTTTGACAAGGTTATCAAAATGCATGTGACCCATTATTCTGTGCCATAGCCAACTTTCATATTCCTTTCCTAGACAACACTTTTCATTTCCAATTTCACTTAACACATATATGTTGTTTGAAGTTCTTGCAGCTGTACCGACCAATTCCCCTAAACCTTCTCTTCTTATCTCACATTTTTGTGAATCGAAAGTAACTTTATGAACTTGGTCACACATTTGACTCACACTTAGAAGATTATGTTTCATATCTTCTACCAGTAGAACATTTTTTTCCTTTTTATTCTTGTTCCCAACTTGGACTATGCCTTCTCCAATGATTTTGGCTGAATTATCATTTCCGAAGGATATTGATCCATTTCTTTCCTTTCGCAATGTAAGAAATTTGTCTCTATCACCTGTCATGTGTTTTGAACACCCACTATCAACATACCAACCGTGTTTCTTTTACTTAGCTTGTAGAGCGATTGTGCATTCTTCATTGGTATATTGATCTTACTTTCTTATCCATGTCATTTTCTAAGGTTCTTGTCTATGACTGTTGTTATTCTGATGAGGTTCTTTAGGAGGGACTATCATTCTGCAATTTTTGGCCACGTGTCCAAAATTGTTACATTTGTAACATTCCACTTTAGTGCTCAAAGATTCAAACCTGTTGTAACTTCTTCTTTGTGTTTCACTAGGTCTTCTTGAGTAACCCCTTTGTGTATGACCCTCAAAGTTGTTATTGTTCCTATTGTTAGCTCTGCAATTCACAGCTTTATGTACAAAATTATTACATGCATAACATAAACCAAAAAATATAGTTTGATACATGGGACTTGAAGATCTTCTTAAAGAAGGTTCTCTTATGAATCTTTCTTCTTCTTGAGGCCTATCTATTTGTTGTTGATTCTGAAATCTGAATCTTCTCGGTGGAGGAGTGTCCCTGTAATCTTCCTTGTACATCTTCCTATCCCCTTTGATTGTTTATGCATATCTTTTTGGATTTGTTTCTTTCTCTGTTGTTTTGGATATTGATCCCTTTTCTATCTGATTGTATCCAAGTCTAGACATGTCAAGATGATATTTTTGACTGATGATAATTCCATCCAGAACTTTTGAGCTATTCTGCATATTTTTCTTTTGAATATCCTTTCTTAGTGTGACAATCTTTGCTTCCAAGTTTCCAATGATCTTGTCCTTTTCTTCTAGTTGTCCTTTGAGTGCTTATTCAATTCTTTTATCTTCTTCTATTTGAACCTTCAATCTTTTGATCATTTGTTCTAGTTCTCGAGTGTCCTTTTTCTTGTCTAGTTATGCTTGTAGTTTCTTGTTTTTCTTCTTTTCTCTTCTGATAACTTCTATGGCACACATTAATTCTTCTCGATAGTCAACTTTTGCCTCTTCAATTTCGTCTCCGACTTCTTCATATCCTTCTTCGGCTTCTTCATATTATTCTTCGAAGTCTTCTTTGTCAGAATCGTTTACTGCCATGAATAGAACTCTTCATGTCTCACTGTCACTGAATTCATCTTCATCTGATGATGTGATGTCTTCTTTGATGCATAAGCTTTTCTTGAAATCTTTCTTTGTAGTTTTTTTTCCTTTATATGTGTGTTTTCCTTTTGAGTAACCTTCATCATTTCTCTTTTTCTTATGAGGGAATTTGTTAGCAAAATGACCAATACCATCACAATTAAAACAAATTACAGGAAGCTTACCTCTATACCTACCATTGGTTCCCTTGTTCAGTCTTTTGATGAAGTTGGCCACTTTTTCATCATCTTTTGAGACGTCGTTGTTGTTGCAATATTATTCTTGTTCATTTTTCTTTTTCTTTGATCTTTTGGATGATTTGAAGGCTACTTCTTTTACATCTGGATTTCCCTGTTCAGTTCTCATTTCATATGTTGTGAAGATTGCATGCAGTTTGTCCATGCTTATTGAGTTCAGATCCGATATTTCTTCTAGTGTTGATATCTTAGGGTTGAATATCATAGGAAGAGATCTTAGTACCTTTTGAACAATTACAGATTCATTGATTTCTTCTCCCAATACTATGATTGCATTCACTGTTTCGTCAACTCTTATGAAGTAGGCTGAAATATTCTCATCTTCCTTCATTTTTAGTTGTTCGTGTTAATATTATGGTGCTTGCGGGAGGTATTTACCCCCACGTGTGAACCTGATGAGAATAGAAGACTCTAGGAAGTAAGAGAAACCCTAATAAATTGGCTAATAACCCTAGAAGCCTTGTCGGCTCAAGAAGATAATTTATATTAGGCTATTAGCCTCCAAGAGAAGAAGTCGGCCAGAAATAATAATAATATACTGAACAGACACTATCCAAAAGGAGAAGTCGGCCCCAACAAATCTGGCAGAACCAGTATAAATACAGGGCGCCAGTTCTCATTTGTCACATCTCAGGACAACGGTTTTCCCAGTTGGTGCACACTGCAGTTGTAGTTGGTGCGCAGGTTTGGAGGAGGGTTGCAGGTGCAGCTACAGCAGCAGCTAGTTTCAGTATTGGCTTGAATATCTCTTGGCTAGGGTTTGGAACATCTGATCAGTCTTTTGTGATGTGTTATCCTTATGGATTGATGTGCTACTCTTTGTTTGGCTATCTCGCCTAGGGTTTTCTTCCGGAAGTATTCTCAGTCAAGGTTAAGGTGCTCGGAGGGAGGCTTCAGCCTGTGGTTGGGTGACGAGGGTATCGTCAATGGTAAAACGAGCACACCATATTCTATATTCTAACAGGTTATGGGCCCACACCCCTTCAGTCAGCCTAAAACACTGGAAGGAAACATAGCCGCTAGATATTGAGCTCGTTGAGGTACTACCACTAGGGTTACTAGCACGAGCAGTTTCCAAAAGCATTACAGCTAGGGTTACCAGTAGAAGTAGTTGAAGAAACCTTAAACCTCTTGTCGAGGCACCTTAAGTGAAGATATTGACCTAATCTATGGATAGATCAATGCACCCTAGCCCAGCGCATCTCCTGGTACTCTTAGAAGGCCAAGACGTGAAGTTTGAATTTCCGGTCAAATCTAGGGTTTGACCAAGTCAAGCAAGCCATGACGAACTCTATGAAGTCTGAGAACAAGCTAGATGGAGCCTCTAACTTTAGAGCATGGAATACAAGGATTGACCTCATCCTTGCTAAGAATAAAGTGTTGGATATTGTGAAAGGAAAGATCATGAAGCCAGA
>ML776650.1:875715-935041 GCA_009831015.1 Picea engelmannii | reverse complement strand
GTTTGGCTATCTAGCCTAGGGTTTGCTTCCGGAGGAATTCTCAGTCAAGGTTAAGGTGCTCGGAGGGAGGCTTCAGCCTGTGGTTGGGTGACAAGGGTATCGTCAATGGTAAAACGAGCACACCATCTTCTATATTCTAACAGTTCGAACTGACCTCTATAAGTTTGAAGTTTTGATGCTTGGACTTTTGTATCTCCTTCATAAATATTTCGAAGCTTGTCCCAAATCTCTTTAGCGGATTTATAATGTGCAAATTTGGTGAATATTGTTTCATTGATACCATTCAAAAGTGCATTTGTAGCTTTGGAATTATTTTGACCAAGTTTCACTGCTTTCTCATTTGTTGGTGGAACTGTTGGTACTGTGTATCCATCTACAATTGATTGCCAAATTTCAAACCCCTGTGCTTGTATATATGTCTTCATCCTTATGCTCCAAAAAGCATACTTATGTCCATCAAAGTGTGGTATTCCATTTTTATATGAGTTGGTACTCTCCATGATCTACCTTTCAGTGGTTAAACTGATTTATGAAGGAACCTACTCTGATACCAATTGTTGGATTACTGAGAGGGGGGTTGAATCGGTAATAGCGTAATTATAATCTTTTTTCTCCAAATAATCCAAGTGTTATATCAATGTATAATTATTATCCAATAATGAGCAATAATAAATGAACAATCAAACACATACACATTACACCAGTGTTTTACGTGGAAACCCAAATCGGGAGAAAACTACGGAATGATTTATATTATATGTCTTGAAGAATTACATTCATTGGAAGTACCAACTTCCTTTATTTTCCGGCTGCAATTGGAAGGAGGCTCTAACCCCCTAGTTTCTCAGGCTAAAACCTGAGGGAATCTCCAACTCCCCAATTCTTTGGCTACAACCAGAAGGAGGCTACAACCCCCTATGTTCTTCGGCTACAACCGGAAGGTGGCTACAACCACTTTTCCTTGCCCCGTCCAACCGCCCTGAAGTAGACGTAGAATGATGGAACCACTGTCACACTATCACTGTGATATATATCATTGTAAACATTTACCAATAAACCTAAACCATGCATAAACCATGCATCAACATGTACCTCAACCTGTAATCAACATGTACCATAAACAAGTGCATCAACCATGCACTAACCTGTACCAAACAATCTGTAATCAACCTGTACCATAAAAAAGTGAAAACAACCATGTACCAAGTATGTACCAATCATGTTTCAAGTACTCATCAACTATGACTCATCAATATGTACCAACATCATCAATTATACACCTCATGTATGTGCCAACTCATCAACTACGTGTCTCAACCATCTACCCAACTTGTACCTCAACCAAAATCCCTCATCAATTTCATCATCCAAATATGATTTGTAACTCTATAATAGACCTGGTGTATATGATAACATACCTTCAAACCTTCCTTAACTTTAACAACAAGAGACTATCATTTTCATCAAACGTTTATTTAGTCTCACAAGACTAGTTTTGTATTAGTCAACAACCCTAACCTGAAATAATCATAACTTTGTATCTGTAATGAATAAATATCTTAAACTAATACACAATGTTATTTAGTGTGTTTTATAAAATTTCTCCAGGTTTCACTACTTGGAACCTCTCATAAAAAGAGTTATGGAAAAAATGGCACATCTTTCTGAATTCTGGTTTATTCTAGAGAGCGACCTTGTATAGCGTGCCCCGCACAGACTATTTGTTGAATTGATCTGAAATTGTTACACAGCATACTAAAGAATTTAATATAACCAACAAAATTTATCTTACTTAATTTGGATCTGTTATGAAGAAGTTATGACATTTTTACCTGAAACACCTTTTTTTGACTATTTTCATAACTAGCCACAAACCCTATTTTTCACGGAGTGTAACTCCAAAAATACAACGACCCACAAGCTGAATTTTTTACCACAGATACTTGGATATGTTTCCTCATTGGAATAGAAATTTCATGGCCTGAAGAATTCTAGAAAAAACAGTTATTGTTAAAATGGTGAGATGACCTAAAAAAAACATACCTTAGAAAGCATCATCAAAAGAATTTATCCTTCCTTGAATTTCAGCCTTCTTTTCTTCACTTTCCTCAGAAATTCGGCTTAGAAATCCTTTGGTTACCTCAGACACCTATAGGTATTCAATATGCTCGAGTGTGTCTTAAATTAGAGAGCCTTGCCTCTTATTTATACTCTCCAAGTAGCTTCCTTAAAAACATCTTCTAGGTCACTTTGCCCACTTTCCATATTTTAGGGTTAACCCACTTCTAATTTCTCCATTAAATTTATTATTGAATTAATTTATTTTGTATTCACTTTGAATTATAGTACACTCATCACTTCAATTTATTATTTACCTTTTAAAATCTCTTAAACCACTTTGACTACTTTGACCTTTTGGGGCTTCTAGATGACATATGAGGGTCCTCCAACTTCGTAAGTCCATAACTCTCAAACCGTGAGGAGTTATGTGGTGTTCCACATACCACAAGAAATGGAATGATATGTACTATACATATAGAATAGTATTACCTAAAAATATATCAAAAATCATACTGTTATCCATCAAACAAACTTGGGTCCATTACTCAAACCTGGGTTCTCCAACTTCTCATGGCCATAACTCTCTAACCGTGAAAAGTTATGTGACGTTCCACATACCACCAAAAATGGAATGACAATCACTATACATATAGGATAGTTGTACTGACAAATTCACTGGCATTAATCTCATTATTCCACAAATAATCATGGGTTCTCTAACCATACTTCTAGGATAACTCAATCCGCAAAGCGTCTTCCCATGAGGGCTTTCACCATAATGGGGCCACTTTGGAGTTCATCCATTTATAATTATTATCAAAAATGACAAGACAATAATGAGTCATCTTTACATCAAACAATAGTGGGTCCATTACCCAACCTTTGTGCTACGGGGCTTTGTTCAAGGGTTGACATCAATGACAACCAACCTTAATCAACACTTGAAATCTGTCTTTGGTTGAATTTTTGGGCAGAGTCTTTCTCATCATATTTTAATTTTGATTTTCCTTGTACATTGGGTTGGGTGTTGGCTGCTTGGTATCCTGCTTGAGTTATCTCTTTCTACACATAGTAGAATATATCAATCTTATTTTCAATCCATGCTTATTCATTTTTATTATATTGAAAATACAAAAATATTAGGCATTTTGCATTGCTTGGCATTTTGGTCTTTTGAGTCCTTGTCATTAGCTTAGTGCATATAATGAAAGATTGTATTTTTACTTCTGAATTGTAGAGTTGAAATTGAAAATTGCATTTGTTTTTAGAAGCATATCATTCATTGAAAGTTGAAGTTGGGACTTTGCATTATTTTCATATTTACTTTTCTTGCAGAGTCATAACATGATGAGTTTCACTATCATACATTTTTGAGTAATCACGTCCACTAAAATTAACGTTATAATTTAAAATTGATTAGTCATGATTTTATTTTCTAGGGTGCACAAACTAGCTTAGGATTTAGTGCCTTGGAATAGGATTTTGTGAGTAAACTTCTCCAAGGAAATTAAATCAACATATGTGTCCGACAGAGGGAGTGGAGAAATCCATTGTATAATTGGTAATATCAGGAGGCTCTACTCACATTGGAGTTAATAATGAGGTCGCGCAAGGTTGTTTGAAGGGATATCCCCCTGATACCTTATTAGAGTCAGAGATATTTCTGGGGATCTTGCTAGTGCCTTTACCTCCGTGAGAGGCAGTACTTTCAAGGTTTCGGGCTTTGTTACCCTACCCATACGGTGGACCTAACTTACGACTGCTCGCCTATGCGTCAATTATACAGTGGATTATTAGTTGCTTGACTTAGGTTCCACATAGCTTACTTGCAGGGGTTATTCTGCAGGTACCCTGGGTTAGATAAGGGTCGGACAACACACAGCCTTTATGGAGGATCACCTCTCCGGGGGGATCTGACCGACTAGTTGTTAAGCCCACGAGGGCCTTATAACTGATTTTGTTACCTTTGATATTTAGCAGGGAGTCTCGAGCCCCTCTTGGGTGAGACATACCTTCTTTAGGGATGGAGGTCACTTTCAGCCACTTTACCCCGTTTGCTTGCATATTCGTCGTTCGACTTTTGGTGTGCTCTTTGATTACTAGTTGGCCTTAGGATTTATTTTTTATCTTTAGAGTCTTAAGTCATCGTGGAGTTGGACCAGCGTCCCCACCGGTCCCGTCGCTTGTTACAATTACCATCAGATTTCGAGTCTTTACCTTCTAAAAGGCGTAGATTTATTAGGTGTGGTACACACACATCCACTGTTCAAACTTGTGATTCTACAAGGATGAGTATTGAACCTAGTATTCAGAACACTGGGAGCCCTTTGACTCCCACACCCACTATAGTTAATGGTACCCCTTCGACTCCTTCAACCACAATGGTTGTAGTGTTGGAGGCACCTATAATTACTATGGCTTGGCCTATAGTGAACGCTCAATCTCTTTCCTCGAACTCTTTTGGGTCTCTTGGTCACTCACCGGGATATAATGTTTAGTCCATCCCTATGGCCTCTAGTCCTTTTTCCTATGGTCTGTCGAACTTTACTTCGTAGTTTTCGAATTCCATCACATCTACTGGCCCTAATGATAGCATTGGGCTTGGGGGCACTACACCTCCTTATACTCCATTTTCATTTGGTGGTTCTCAAATCCCTCAAACGACTCCTAATATGGGAGGCATTCCTACTTTTAACCCCAGGTCTAATCCTCTTTCTTCTGGGTGGAACAACCAACCTGATGGACAAGCTTCTGCTCAATTTTTTTCCTATACCCCTACCTCCTCAATGCCAATTCCGACCAATACGTTTGGCATGATGAATCCACCATTATCCTCCGTATTCACACCTGGAGGAGGTCAGTTTAATGATTTTTGGGAAACCCCCAACTCGGATCCAATCCGGCTAGGGGAAATTTTTATAACCCCCAACATAACATTCCTACTGGAATGATTCCCAACCAAACATTTATGAATCATCCCGGAGGAGGGCCTTATAATCTCAAACAAGGACATGGTATTTACCAGAACCTTGGATGGGCTGCAGTTCCTCAAACACAATATTTCCAGGGAGCTTGGGGCCAGGTGCCGCAACCCCGTCTCCCTTTTTTGGCCATGCTTAATCTATCAAACTTGTCTAAGTTGATGAATGACCCTATGAGTCATGATCCTACATGGCCCCCCGTCCCCACCAAGATTCCTTCAGACATTCTAAAATTCGAAGGTAAGAATGGAGAGGATCCTGGTGATCACATTACTACATTTCACCTATGGTGCTCCTCGAATTCCCTTAATGATGATTATATTTAGTTAATATTATTTCAACGCACCCTCATTAGGGTCACCGCAAAATGGTATATCGAGCTACCTAGGGGGGAATATGGGACTTTTAATCAGTTGGTGTTGGTCTTCCTTGACCACTTCCAATTGTCGATTCATTACGATGTTGGCCTAGAAATTTTGTCGACTATACACCAGGACACTGCCACTCATATCTCGGATCATATCCAGGAGTGGCGTAGGGAAGAGATTGATTAATACCTCCATACCCCCATCCTTTCTTTTAGAATGGTTCCTCAAGTCTTTTCACCCTCCTATCTCAAACGATGTTGCTACATCCGGGATTACCACTGAGGAAGAAGCAATCTTTAAATCCCAGCAATTAGATCTCATATACACTCAATCTAGGATGTTATACCACATTCTTTTGAACACACCGAGGTCAACTTACGAACCTAGATAAAATCTCAAACCTCATGCCGATGGAATTGTAGGCTCTACCAATGTAAATTCCGCGGACTCAGTGACAAGCCATTTGAAAGAGTTGTCTCTAAACCAGTCTGTAGGAGGACTAGCTTTATCTGTGTCTTCCAATCCCACTCAGTCGGCGAATGTACATTTTGTGCAATCATCGGTCGGCCCAAATGGTAACCAGCAACCAGGCGGAAATAAGAAGAAAGGACGTAATAATCGTAAGGGTGGGAAAAATAATAATAAACCCAAGGACAATGGTAATAATGAGAAGACGAATAAAAATGTTGGAGAGGGAAGACGAGAAAGACTTAAGGTGAAGTTTCCCTATAAGATTTTTGCAGATGATCACCTTACCCATGTATGCCCCAAAATTGCGGAAGCTCCGAGGCTATTATCTCTACCGCATGTCATGCTAACGAATCCTTTTCCACATAACCAACACATGGCCTCAAGCTCTTTAAACACCGGAAATGCGTTTGGTGGGAGTCAAAACCCATTGTTATAAGATTACGATCGTTTGTGTATCAATATGGTCGATGCAAAATTTAATGTAGCCACTCAATCTCGGGATTATAGCTCTTCACAAGCTATTCATGGTCTAGAATCTCCTTCTCATCCTCCAGAGACAACTTTACATATTGAAAAACCAGAGTCACCGCCTCATATTCCAAAAGGAGTACTCAAGCGCTCTACCCACAATCCAAATGCTAGAGCCACCCAGAACTGCTCTATTGTTGAGGACTTGGGTCAAACCCCTTGTGCGATGTTGGATTTGGAGGTAATCTAGACATGTCCTTCATAGATGAATGCCTTACTATCTACATTAGGAGATTTAGAACCCAGTGGCTCAAAAGTTATCAAGTTTTACGTCACAGATGTGAAGCCACACTTGCCTTACCATGTGGATTTACAAATCCAGGTGGAGTACTCAAAATATACCATCAAACATGCAATTGTTGATTAAGGCGTTGATACATGTGTGATGTCCATGATCTGTTGGAAAGCTCTCAGTTCTCCGACTCTTTCTAAGTCATCGAACATGTTGACTTCTTTTGACGGTCATTTATTCCACCCTCACGGTATTCTTCCTACCTTTCTGGTCCAGTTAGGCGGGAAGACGGTAGAGGTGGAGGTAGAGGTAGTTGATGCGCCTCTTGATTATAACTTGTTGCTAGGATGCAATTGGACCTATGTTATGGTCACCATCGTATTGTCTGTCTTTCATACTCTCTGTTTTCCTCATGAAGGGAACATTGTGGTGATCGACCAGTTATCCTTTGCATACGCTAGTCCCAATGCATCTGTTGGAAATTTGATCCCTGTGATCGACAATTTTCAGTCGGCAACTGAGAATATCGGTGTCGGAATGTATTCCACCCTTATGGGTACTTTCGACTTCACAGCACCGATTCACCATGTTTACGCCATGTCTAGTAGGCCTGTTTCGACAGGGAGGTCCATTCCTTTCTGCACTTCCTATTTTAGTGATCCTTGGACCCTACATTCCCCGACTTCATCTTGTGAAGGTTAGTTGCATGCTGGAATGGCCATGCAACTATCAACAGCAGAAATTGCGTATCAAGTTCTTCTTGACTCTTCCATCAATCTTGATCATTTTACCTCGTTGATGGACGACGAGGATCTCATTCTTAGGCTCATGTGGAACACTTCATTGTATTGTTCACATGAGTGCCTCGATGATACTTTTCCTTCAAACGAAGCTATCATTGAAGCCATGAATGGTTCCAACAAACCTTGGGATGATATGCATCACTGCTCTTGTTTTCTCCCAAATATTGAAATAATTGAACAAGATGACTTTCGATCTACTTTGAGTGAGATAGTCAGTCATGCCATAGTTCCAATTGATACGCATGAAATTTATGCCGAAGGAAATATGGTGATTATTTCTCCTACCGTCACGATCGATATCTCTCGTACCCCTGGAAATATTGAAAACGTAAATATCGGTGCGGACTGTTCATCGGAGGAAATCATGATCTACACTGAACTCTTCAAGGAATTCTGAGATGTATTTGCTTGGTCATGTGAAGAGATGCCAAGAATCGACCCTCGTATTGTCGAGCATGATATTAGAACTTATCTGGATGCTAAACCTGTTCGACAACGTATTAGAGATGTCAATCCCTGGAAGGCCCCTACTATTAAGGCAGAGGTGGAGAAGATACTTAATGTTGGCTTCATTTACCTAGTTCCCTTGGCTGAATGGGTATCCAATATTGTTCCTATAAATAAGAAGAAAGGAACCATTCGTGTATGTATGGACTTTCATGACCTGAACAAGGCCTGTCCTAAAGACAACTTCTCGACACCTTTCATCGATCAAATTCTCGACGAGTGTGCGGGAAGCGAAGTATTTTATTTTATGGACGGATTTTCAGGGTATAACCAAATTCAAATTAAACCTGAGGATCAACATAAGATGGCATTTATTTGTCCTTAGGGTACTTTTGCATACTGTAAAATGCCTTTCGGCCTTAAAAACGTCAGAGAAACCTTCCAACGTGCCATGACCTTCGCTTTTCACGATCTTAAGCATATATTCGAAGATTACCTTGACGATCTTGTTGCTCACTCTCATAAGAGAGAGGATCACTCTACGCACCTTCGGCTTATTTTTGAAAGATTTTGTTACTATAGAATCTGGTTGAACCCTCACAAGTGCATCTTTTGCGTTAGGTCTGGTCATCTTTTGGGATTTCTAGTTTTCGAGACCGGGATCATGGTAGATCCGTTAAAGGTTGTGTTGGCATAGGGGCAGACCCAGGGTTCAACGCTACAACAGTGCACCAAAAAAACCCTAACTATCGACCCTTTCGGCAACACCTATGAAGCAGATGAAGTCTCACCCGAGATAGATGCAGGGGTGGTTGCAGGACTCCACTGTCTCCAACCTTAGCTGGGACACAGATTTGTGATTGTAACACCTTAACAGAGAACTTAGAAATTATGATTCATTAATATTCCACCTTAGTTTATAACGCAGCTAAACCCTAACAACAGATCATCACAGTATTCACACAGATCCAATAGATTCAAGCACTAACCATACAAACAAAGATCAAATCTAGCATTCAGTCACATTATTCAGCACTAAACTATCATATTAGATTCATCTATCATATAACATCGCACTAAGCATTGAATCACATAAACCAAAGAACAACCAAAAGCAGAAAGCATTCACAACACAGGATATACGTGGTTCACCCCCACCCTAGGGTTACGTCCACCAACTCTTTGTCTTCTTTATTAGCTTCCTTCAATCTTCTTACATGCACAAATCCTAAAAATCAAATCCGCATAGCACATGAGATCTGTGCACCTCGCTAGATCCTCCTTCCTTGAGTTATAGCACAAAGCCTTCCACAGTCTCTTACAACCACTTACACTTAGCTCTGCAAGCCTCACACGGTATGCACAAAGCAATGAGCAATGAGCACTCAGTACTTAGCACACTTGCAACAGACTAGTCACTATTCACACTACTTCTTACATCACCTAGACTTCTATTTATACATTACAAAATAGGCCTAAGAATGGGTAAACCCATGGGCCAACATCCCCATACCTATTACATAAGCCCAAAACCCAAAAAGGCCCTAAAAATGGGCTGAGATCCCGCGATCTTCGCTTCATCTTGCGCTCTGCCTTTGAAAGCCTATCGAAGTCCCAAAAATAGGTCAAACATGACCAAGGATCCTCAAAACTTGGTCAAGGGCCAATAGGCTCCCAACACTCACCTGTGACTCATCCCAAGTCACTCTGATATGGGTAATTTTGCCTCAAAATCCTCGAGCTTGGCTCAAGCTGCTTCGACTTGTTGTTGCGCTAAGGCCTCCTATTCAGTGAACTCTTGGATAATAGCTTCGTTGATAGGTCCCCCTATGCGCTATTCAGTTGCAGTGACGACTTGCTCCAGTTCTGCTCCTTGGCCTTCGATCTATGATAATAGTTGGCAAGCCTCATCCTGTATAGGTTGGACCCTCTGAGTCACTTCCATGACTCTTCTCTGAATGGTGTGGAATTACTGTTGATCAGTGCGCTACTCTTGGGATCGCTTCATCCTTTCAACAGCCGATAGGGGATTCAACTGCGCTTGTATTGTTTCTACTTGTTGCTTCACCTCCTGGAGTTGTGACTCTAGTGCCTTCAGTTCTGGATTCTCAGTGAGGCACTCACAAGTCTAGGCACTGCAATCACTCAATTGTTTATATTCCATGGTGAATTATTTGATCCTCTCAAAAGTGCTTCGAGTCATTGCATTTATTTGATCCCTCACATCCTGTGGGGTGTCGGGCATTGTGCGGAGCTCTAAGTCTGTTATTCTTTGTTGTAGCTGTTGGATAGCTTCTACGAGTTTCTCTACTTTATGATCGACTCAATATTCTGCCTTTGGCTCTAAGCTTATCACAGATCGAAGTTCTTTGTGGACTGCTTCTTTCACTTCAAGTTGTTCTGCGAGAAACTATTCTTTTTCTTGTTGAATCTGTGCTTTCTCCTCTTCAAACTTTGTCTGAAGAGAAACCTTCTCCTGCTCCACAACTTGGTGTTTTTCTACAACTACTTCTTCCACTTGCTTCAAGGCTTGAGTGGCTTGTTCTGTTTCTTCCTATGTGTGATGAAGGTGAGCTTCGGTCGCATCAACTAGTCGGCGGAGTTAGGTTGGCTCATCTCCCAACTCTGGTTCTTCCGACGACAGGGGCGCAGTGGACATTGCGTGACTAGACTGAAGATCATGTTGCACCCCTCGGAGCTCAACCTCAATTATTTCATACATCTCCTCCTACTTATCTTCATGTTTCTTCAATATTTTATGTGACACGTCATTTACAGCTGCGATGATGAAGTCAAAGTCATCGACAGTGAGCACAGTCTGCATCTTGGTCAAGGTGGCTTTGGATTTCTTTCAGGAAGAGGGTTTCAAGGAAGAAACCTTCCTCTTCTTCAAGGGATCAGCCTCATCTCTAGGCGTTGTTACTTCACCTTTCTTCTTCTCATCTTCTTTTCCATTTATCTCTTCTACTTCGTCATCACCCCCTTAGCCAGGTGATACTGAAGAAATTTTTTCTGATGCGTTGCTTAAGTCTTGGACTTCTATGGTCTTCTTCCTTCTGCTGGTTCCAGGTGTGTCATGTTCTTTGTGAGTTTTCTCTGAGTTGTCAAGTTCAAGGTCAGACATATCTGTGGTATTAGTGGGGATAAGGAGGTATGTTGACTAGTCCTTAGTTATCTCCTCAAGGTCCTCTTCTGTGAGCTCGTAGTACGACTGAATCTCCTCCTTATGCTCATTTGCTCGCGTAGTGATATAGATGAAGTGTCGATCTGCGTGGAAATTCATGAGGGGTCGGAACCGTTGTAGGGTGTTTGGTGTCATGCGAGGTTCGGCTTCAATAACCCTCTTCAGTTGGAGATAATATGTGTGAAAGACCACGTTCGACTACCATTGTTTTCCCATGTCACTTGAGTACCAAAGCATGGCGAACTTCGCAACAAGCGGCTCGAATGGATCAATATCTGGGAAGGTCACACCTTAAGGAATCTCCCAATAAATAAACATGATTAGGATAAGGAGCCAGCTAAAGTGGAACTCGTATCCCTGATCCTGTGCTTCACGGCAGTCTAATTCCAGTTGATTAACTAGGTACTTCACCCAGTTCATCTGTAGGCCTTCCATGCATTTCCCTGCAAGGTCAACAACAAACCCTGTGACCTATGTGGATCTGTTCTTCCTTACTAGCTTTCATGCAATTAATTGGAATGTTAGGTGTACTATGCCATTCTGGATGGAAACAACCTTGTAGCCTCGTGTCCCCTTCTCAACATCGCCATAGGTATCCTTGATCTTTTGTGTTAATTCGTGATTTGTGGCTTTCCCCGTATAGAAGTCCTGCGAGTCGGGCCCTTGCATACTTAATCTGTTGATCCTATGGATTAGCGCCGGATCGACTGTGATACATTGGTCCAGCCATAAGTAGCCACCATGGTAACATGAGAGAAGGAGCTTAACGCAGGCGTTAACCTCCTGGTGCCTTCAAAAGTGTGGGATTCGCATTACATTCAACTGGGTGGATTACATGAGGTTCATCGTCCATGGCTGGGGGATTATTTTTGAGTTCTTCCCCTTCGTCCTGGTCAAGTATTTATATGGGGAGAGCATACTATGGTTCTTGCATTCCCCTAGGTTGAAGTCAATGAACTTCAACGTTGTGATCTTGTCTTGTTGCGCTCTAACTATGTGTATCCCCTTCAGGAGATACGCAGTAACCATGGTGTAATCAAAATCTCTTAGAAAACTATCGTGACTCACTACGTTGGCCAGAGGTTTGATGTAGTCGGGTAAGATGGTCAGGATTAGCTTCGCATTTTCTAGGTCATATATGTGCTTGGTTCTCTTTTCTGTGATGACTCAAGATGGTCTAGATCCGTGAGCGGTCGACGGAGAGGCTTGTACTCCTCTCGTCGATGATGCTTGTACACCCATAGACATAGAAATTACTCTTTCAGTCATGAGGTCGATGAGTACCTCCTTCACAGAATATTTGATTATGCTAAGTTCTTCGGACATACACGCTCGTGGTTGAATATCTCAGGTTTGAAGAGTAACTGCTCAATGCAAAGGGAAGGATGGTTATAGCTCGATGATCACTATGCAAAATCAACTGATCTGCGGGCTCATATAATCACATTTGGAAAAAAATTTCTTAGTGCACGGCTCAATGGAATAAGTAGATAACTAGGCAACGAATCTCTCCAATGGGTGAGAAGCCTTCATTAATTCAGTTTTGTCTGTTACGGCACGGTCCCAACGGTCTGATGGCGAGATTTATAGTCATAATTGTTTATCTAACCATTCAATTTGTCGGGATAATGGTTATAATGCCTCCAACAATCATATTTCTTCTCCATGGCGAAGTGCCATGCGGCGTTGTTCTGCTATCCCGACGAAGTTCCAGTTTTGCAAATTTTCCTTCTGCGAAGTTCCCTCTGGAACCTTCTGTAACTTTTCGATCTTTGATCTCTTATTACTTAGTTTTCTATCCTTCTTTCCAGTGAGCTTCATCTCAGTATTCCTCTTTCCATTCTGATTCTTATCTCCTCTTGGCATAGTAACTTCGCGCTATTGATATTCTTTCCTAGGACTCAAGGGAAATACTTCTTCTCTATCTGGGGTAGGTGCTTCGGTCTTCTGTGAGTCTTCTTTTGTTCTTTCAACTTCGACATCCAAGTTTCTGGTTATAAATAGCTTCGATATATTCTCATGTTCTTCAATCAACTGTGTGATCCTCCTGGTCATGAAATCTTTTAATTCTTGCTTCTTCTGCTCTAAGACTTCTTCTTCTTTCCTTATGTCCTGATCCCTTTCAATCCAAGGTTTTCCTAGTAATATAGCAAGTGGGGCATTGTTCTCAATAAATTTAACAACCTCAAATTCTTCCTCTGTTGAAGTTCCATGAGAACTCATAGATGTCTAGGTAAGTCTTCCACATAGGGTTATCAACTTTCCTTTAAATAATCCTATTCCTCCCAATGAAGGAATCATAGCAGGTTTCCCCAAAATTTCTCAAATTCTTTGTGTCATGATATTCACCTGTGTTTCTTCATCCAAAGTACAGTCAATGTTGAAGTCTCCTATTCTTACTTATATTTTCTCTTTCTCTTTTAAGATCTCTGATATATTAGTATCTTTGTGGTTATTCAGGGTTTCTTTCATCTGTAATAGTACAGTCTCTAATTTCTTATGGGGTTCTTCCATGGTCTCAGTTTCTTGACCTTTCTCAGGGTCTACTTGTTCCATATTCATTCTTTCAAGCTTAGAAATCATTATAGGGCAATCCAAAACTTCATGATCCATAGATTTACAACAAAGACAATTGGGTTTTCTACCAGGGCAATCCTTAGCAAGATGTCCTGATATTCTGCAACTATAACAAAGAGTTAATCCTCTCTTCCTCTTAAATGATCCCCATCCTTTCTTGTACTGTGCACTAGGGTCATGGTAGCTAACCTGCAAAAAATTATTTCTAGGATCTTGCATCCATTTGTTAGTCCAAACATTCTTTCTATGCATAGGAATAACATATCTTTCACTATTCTTATCATATCTACTCATATCAAATCTTCTTTCTTCTAGTTGCACCCTAGTTTTCAGGCTAGGACAAAATTTATCAAAAATACCTAGATCCATATTCTTGAAACAAACATTTCTACTTATCTTACTTTTCTCAGGGCACAAAGCTTTCAAATCTTAAAATTTTCACTGTTCTTACCTCTTTCAGAGCACAAAGCGTTCAGATCTTACCTCTTTTCTTCAAATCGGACTTCTCTTCTTAGAACAGAGCTTCACAATCCAAGTAGAGTACTGCACACTAGGGAAATAGATATACGCATGGAGCTTTCACAGTTTCAGGTCAGATATTTGCACAGAGCTTCTTCTTCCTCAGTTCCTAGCAATCATAGTTTTAGTCCAGATCTTTGCACAGAGCTTCTTCTTCCTCAGTTCCCACCAATCACAGTTTTAGTCCCGGTAATGGAACCATTTGTTGGCACAAGGGCAAACCCAGGGTTCAATGCTACAACTGCGCATCAACAAAACACTAACTACCGGCCCTTTCGGCAACACCTGTGAAGTAGATGAAGTCTCACCCGAGGTAGAGGCAGGGGTGGTTGCAGGACTCCAATGTCTGCAACCTTAGCTGGGACACAGATCTGTGATTGTAACACCTTAAAAGAGCACTTAGCAATTATGATTCATTAATATTCCACCTTAGTTTACAGCGCAGCTAAACCCTAACAATAGATCAGCGTAGTATTCACACAGATCCAATAGATTCAAGCACTAAGCATACAAACAGAGATCAGATCTAGCATTCATTCACATTATTCAACACTAAACTATCATATCATATTCATCTATCATCTAACATCGCACTAATCATTGAATCACATAAACCAAAGAACAACCAAAATCACAAAGAATTCACAACACAGGATATATGTGGTTCACCCCCACCCTGGGGCTATGTCCACCAACTCTTTGTCTTCTTTATTAGCTTCCTTCAATCTTCTTACATCCACAAAGCCTCAAAATCAACTCCGTAGAGGACAGGAGATTTGCGCACCTCGCTAGATCATCCTTCCTTGAGTTATAGCACAAAGCCTTCCACAGCCTCTTACAACCACTTGCACTTAGCTCTCCAAGCCTCACACAGTATGCACAAAGCAATGAGCACTCAACACTTAGCACACTTGCAACAGACTAGTCACTACTAGTCACTATTCACACTACTTCTTACATCACCTAGACTTATATTTATACATTACAAAATAGTCCTAAGCATGGGTAAACCCATCGGCCGACATCCTCATACCCATAACATAATCCCAAAACCCAAAAAGTCCCTAAAAAGGGGCCGAGATCCTGCGATCTCCACTTCGTCTTGTGCTCTGCCTTCAACATCCTATCGAAATCTCAAAAATAGGTCAAACATGACCAAGGATCCTCAAAACTTGGTCAAGGGCCAATAGGTTGAGGCAATACTTTGATTTCCTCCCCCGCGCACTATTAGACAAATTCAAGGTTTACAGAGGAAAGATAACTTTCTACGTTGGTTTATAGTAAATTATGCCAATATCACTAAGGGTTTTGATGCGTCTTTTGAATAAGGACACCCCTTTTATCTGGGATGAGCGAGCCCGTGAGTCCTTCGATGCTTTGAAGAAAGCCTTGGTATCGATGACTCTACTAAAGTCTCCTGACTATAGTAGGGATTACTTGCTTTATATCATTGCGTCTGAGGAGACGATTGGTATGGTTTTGGTTCAAGCAGATGATGAGCTCCGCGAGAACATCATCTACTATCTTAGTCGAAACTTAGTCGCTCCTGAACTTAATTATTCTCACGTTGAAAAGCTAGCTTTGGTTGTCATTCACGCAGTCCAACATTTGTGTCATTATATATTACTTTGCAAGACTACTGTGGTTGTCAATGTCAATCCATTTCAATACGTCCTTACCAGGCGTATCATAGGGGGGAAATATAATAAATGGATTGTCATTTTACAAGAATTTGATCTTTATTTCGCTTTTGCGAAATCCAAGAAATCGCTAGTCTTTGCGGAGTTAATATACGACTTTCCACGATTAGATGAGGATGTTATCCATGTTGATTTGTTTGCAGACGAACACGTTTCTCTTGTCTCGTCGTCTGACCCCTGGTATGGAGACATTGTTCTCTATCTTCAAACCTTGAAGTTCCCTCAGCATCTCTCATGAGATGACCGACAACGTATACGATACCAAGCTAAGAATTATACTATCGTTGGTGACACTTTGTATCATCAAGGAATAGACAATATCTTGCATTGTTGTTTAACTCATGGAGAAGCCGAGTTAGTTCTGAATGATTTCCATAGTGGGGCTTGTGGTGGTCACCTATCCGGGCTTGCGACAGCCCAAAAAACTTTGCGAGCCGATTATTTATGGCCTACTATCTTTAAATATTGCATTAAAGAAGTTAAGAAGTGTCACCCCTGCCAGGTGTTCACTCGAAAAATGTGCTCGCATCGAGCCCCTGTTCACCCAGTCATTATCATTGGTCCCTTCACAAAGTGGGGGGTGGACTTCGTGGATTTCAACCCAACTTCGGCTGGGGGGTGTTGTTCCTGAGTTTATACTTTAAGGCTATAAAGTATACCGTCAAGGCATCCGTAAATGTTTAAAGGAATAATTTGAGAATAAGAATTCAAAAGGAAGGTTGAAGCATAATCAATTTCTCAATTGTCTCTGTCTTGCTTCATGTTGTTCTTGGATGCTAATGTCTCTCTCAATAGCAGCCCATGAACGTTCTAACTCAACCCGGTTAGTTGATGTTTGTAAAATGGTATTAAATAAATTCAAGGCAATATTGGTTTGAACTTGAAGGCCTAGTTCAATGTTGGGTTGTCTGCTACTTGGAACAGTCATGGAGGATAAAAAATTATTTATTTGTAAAAGGATTTTAATCAAATGTTACTTCAAACTTTCCAGAGATGAGAACAAGAAAAACGATTTTGAAATTCAAAACAGTAACGTAAATACATTCGAGGTCGTTTCCTGGATTTGTAACAATTTTGAGAATCATAAAATAACAAATAAACACTACAGAAAAATATGAGGCTTTAATCAAGAAAGAATCTCATATTTCGATAGATAATAATCAAAGAAAACGAGGTTTCTAATGAAAGTTAAGTATTAAGGTACAAAAGATTTACAAGTCTTAAAATTACTAATAGCAATTTCAGAGGAAAAACTGTAAATAATTTGATATCCAAACCAATCTGAACTAGAAATCAAAGATGTAGATAACTTCAAATCGATTATTCATTAGAAAAACATTGAAAGAAAAATACAACAAAGTATAATAAACAGGGTTGAAGAACACATAGCTACAAATTTGCAGGATTCATAATCTCATTTGTGATCTATATTATGATGTATTTGAAAACTGTTATTACAATTGGCTCTCTCCAAAAATCCTTAAGCCCCTTCTCAGTCTTTAGAAACTACATTTATACATTTTCATCAAAATTTTCTCGTTGGTGACTAACCAACATCCTAATATTACGGTTACATATAAAAAATAATGTCAATTGCTTACAATTTCTTTCTAAATTCTAATGATAAAAACATTTAAAAAAGATTTTAAGCTTGTGTTGACAAACTTCCTTTCTCTGCTTCAATACACTGAAAAAATTTCCCCAAAAATTTCACAAAAGTCCTGGGAGCATCTGGTATCTCATTTGCTTCAAATAAGAAAAATATTTTCTACAATTCAGGAAAACGATTTTCTATCATCTTTTCTGTGAATTTAATAGTTTTCAACTTTAGATTCGGCGTCACCATCCATTCTTTGATCTCTGTAATATTGATTAATTTAATTTTTGAAATCTCTATTTTCATTTTCTCCAGCTCTTCTTTGAACCTTAGCTGGTGCTTGGCAATATTAATCTCACCTAATAATTTGGAACAGTCCTCTGTTCCGATATTCAATGAAGCTCTTTCTAAGAGATCAAAAATTCTCTAGCAATCATCATTGACCTCTCTTGTTATTCTTTTATATTTGGCCAGGTTTGCTTCCCACACTTTTAATATTATGTCCCCTTTAACCTGTTCAGAATTAGATAATTTCTGAATCTTTCCAACTTCTTCCTTTGATGAGAAAGCCACTGCCTTATGAAAAGTCGTTCTAGTTGCTTTCGGCTCCCTTTCCTTCTGGAAAACATCCTCCAAAGACTTATTTGTTTCTTGAAAATAATTCTGGACTACTTCCAGATTCAAGAACACTTTATGTTGTTCTTCCTCTATTCTCAAATATATCTCCAATGCTTGTGTCCTGAAATTTTCAAGTTCTACTACCTGATTAGTAATAGAAATAATTTTATCTTGTAAATGTTTTTTTTCTTCTCCCAGCTTTCGGACCTGTTCCTGTGTGACCTGTATTATGTGTTTTGCCTCTCCAAGTCTTTATTCATTTCCTGGATTTCTTGCATATCCTATAGTCTAGTTTGTTCTAGACCCTTTTGTATTCCCCAACTAATATTTCTCTCATTTTCTTTTAATTTGTCTTGCAACTGAATTATTGTTTGGTCTTTTTGTTAGAGCATAGTTGTTAAATTGTCAACAGAATACATTTTTTTTATGCTATAGCACACATTGTACCTGCTAATTCTGTATCAAATTCTCCATCTTTGAGTTTCTTTCCATCTATAATAACCCTACGATTTTTAATCATCCCTTCTCCTCTTGGATGAATTTCCTGTTTCAAGACTGCTCTTCGCTTTTTACTGAAAAAGTAATCTGATGGGGGGATTTCATCTCTTGAAATCGGCTCTAGATCACTGACATATAAAGCTCCTTCATGGGGGGTTCCAAAATTTGACTGCAATGGAGTTAAAGAGGTGATAGTACTACCGAGCTCTGTTGATGTTGTTCCTCCTATCTTTTCTGGAATATTTTTCATGATTTCTGGAATTGTTTCCAGCTCTTTTCTCTTCTCTATTCTCGATTCTTTTGTTTGAGAACCCTCTGTGTCTTGGGAAGGTATCTCAGTATTCTTCAACTTACCTTTGGTATTTGCTTTATCCTGTGTATTAGTTTCAAACCCTGGAGGGGGCCCTTCCTGTTCTGGCAGTGGGGTCGAAACTTCACCCTGCAAACTCTTAGGTAGGCAACTTCACCTATGGATCTGAAAAGATGTGAATCCAGTCTATGAGTTAGGTGGCAAGGCCTAGACTCTGTTCAGTACTTCTTCATAGGATTTAACATCTTTAAATATATCATCATAAATAGATACTTCATGTTCATATGCCTTTAGATTACAATGTATGAAATGCCTATTTATTACTTGGTAGGGGTCATATTTTCCATGCTCAATATCTACTAATTTCACTTCTTCTAATGACTCAGCCTCTACCTTAGAATGGCCTAAATTTGATAAAGAAAATTTTCCAATATGAACAGGGAAAGATGGCCATGATTTCTTCTGAGCTGCTTTTAATTCTAATCCAACACCACCCTTTACTATCTGATAAGCTACCTCCCTGCACACCAATCTTTCTGGTGGGAATTTAGGGAGTGCATGAGGGGGAATGAAACATCCATAAACCCTAATGTAGGAAAAAAATTCCTCAATAAACCAGTCGGCAACTGCTTTAAGACTTTATGTGATTGCATCAGAAATGCGAGGGGGTTCGCAAACCTACTTAATTGGTAAGCGAAACATGAATGAACACCTAAGAATGATTACCGTTAATCTTGTTTTTGAGAAAAGGTTAACTAATGTTAATCATAGTTTAAAGATGAAAACTTCATTTTTCGGAGTTTTGGAAATCCTGATGTCGAGAGGTATGTCGTCGATGAAAAACGATTTCCGAAAATGTGAAATCACGATGTTTTAATTAAGATTTAAACACTTTTAGCACATTAATTAATTGAGATTAGACGTTTTCAGGATTTCGAAATTCCTGATGTTGAGAAGTATGTTATCAATAAAATCTGATATCTGAAATCGCGAAATCGCGACGGCTTGTTTTTTTAAACAGGACTTAACTTATCTTAATTAACTAAATAATCACGATTAAGGCCAAAACAGAATTAGTTTAATTTAACGTGACTTATGGATCGGGATTTTGGGATTCGGGATTTCGGGAAACATGATGACAGGAGACGTGCTCTCACTGAACCGCGAATCCCAAAATCGCGACATAATTATTTTAACCCTTAACCTTTCTTATAAGAGACTAAATTAATTCGTGTTTAAATTAAGATTCCAACATTTCGGGAAATCAGGGATCGGGATTTCACGATTTGATTTTCATCAAAAATTTGTTTGTAGGAAACCCCGAATCCCGAAAATTATTTTAAGTTTAATTTAAAAATAGTTAATTTAAGTTTCAACACGTTTTAAATAATTTACAAATAAAAAGCGTCGGAAGTCTTATATTTTTTGTAAACCTTTTTCCCGTTCATTATCCAAAAAATTTTAAAAAATTAAAAAAAAGGTATCGTGTATTTAGAAATGATACAAAACTCTTGTTTTATGAAAAGCCGAAACCCGAAAAAGAAAAAATCTAGGCCTTAAGGATAAAAATTTAAGATATGTTTCAACATAGTCTCCAACTGGGGACCTCGTCTCCCTGTGGGACGAGGAGAAAATGTAGACTCAGTGCCTTCATTGGGTAAATGGTGTCAAGGGTTTATCACTGCTAAAACTGCTAAAGGAGAGGAAAAAGAGATTTCATTTCAACCTTTGAAAATCTTTTCAAAATTTTTTATTTGCTTTAAACTCAGTTGTAGTCTTCTTCATAATATTCTCCTTCTCGTTCTGAATTTAAGTTAGTATTAAGATGATTAGAACAATCTTAGGAAACTCAATAGATTTGTAAATTTCGTCTTGCATCAATCGAAATAAAATTTATAATTTTAATTGGGGAGCTCTATCTTGACTTAAGATGAATATCCGGTTTCGAAAAACTCGTAACTAGAATAGAGTGATAGATAAGTATGACAACCTTACAGACACCTCAGATATTTCTTCACTGCCAGCGGGCCTGTTCAGTACCCCGATGAAGTTATATGTCCCTTTTTACTGAATTTCCTTTCACCGCTTCGAGTGCTAATTATATATTTATACTCAGATATCGCTTCACTGCCAGTAGGCATGTTCAGTACCCCGGTGAAGTTATTTGTTTATTTTATATTAGACGAGGGCAATCGTTTAAATGAATTTCCTTTCATCGTCTTTGGGACTAGATGGGGGAAATCAAATATGAATTTCCTTTCACCATCTGTCTTATATTTAGCTTATAAATATGAAGCGGGGGCAATCAATGATACTTAAAATATCAGGGGTGGTTATCTTTGTAAAAATTTACAATAGAGGTTTGTCAACCTGTTTTGATTATTCTAGACCAATCTTTTCTCAACTTTCAAAACCCCTCAGTCTGTAGAGAAAAAAGGGAAAGATTGTTTTCAGGGGTTTTCTTTTGAGCAAGCTTAAATCCTTAGACAAACTGTTAAGAAACCTAAGAGAGTCAGAATCAACCTAAACATAACCACTTTTAGTCAGAGAATAAGAACTATGAAGATTGGTCTTACTGAATTTAATTATTTTTTGATTTCAAAAGTTAATACATAATCTCTCCTACTTCGATGAGAAAACCTGAAAAAGTGAAGGATAGTACTAAGGGTATAAAAGGAAATGTCCAACAATCTGTAAGCCAAAAAACATAGGTTGTAATTTCAAAAATAACTCTTTGGACTCTTTTCTTAAAAAAATTTACTTTGAAATGCCTTTAAACTTGTTCTAATTGAAACCCTTAAGGTTTAAGTATTAAGAACAAACGCTTTTATTTACCTATCAGCTTACGGGATAAGCAACGCAAAACTTTTTTTTTATTATTATTATTAAATAACAGAAAGTACTATCTATCACCTATTTTTTGGCAAATTAATCCTCTGAGTTCAAGCTGTCTGTTTGAATCCTGTAAACAAAACAATAACAAAAATATTTTTATTTTTATTTTTTTGGTATAAAAACGTAACTAATTTTATTTTATTTTTATTTATTTACAAAATGAGAATAGATTTTCTAAAAATGAAAAACAAAATGGTATATACAATGAGAGTTTCTGGAAATTAATTATTCCATATAATGCTTTAAAAAACGCCCATTGACAGGGGCATTCAAGATTTTACCATCCAAATTTTCAAGAAGAAATCAATTTTTTCCTTCAGGAGATGCTACCTTAAATGGTTTGTACCAAATATGATCGAATTTACCATTTTTTCCTGAATCCTCTTTTCAAGCATCCCATCTCAAAACCAGATCCCCGGGGAGAAAATTCTTGTCCTTGGCTTTACGATCAAATAATACCTTCATGTCATCCTGGTACTTCTGTAACTTTTCATCCACTACCGCCCTGTGCTGTTGAACTTCAATCAGTTGATTTATCCTTCTTGTGAGAGGATTTGGTTCTTCCTTCTCGTCTTGCCATAGTTTCATCACAGGAAATGTTAGGTTTATAGGCAACACTACATTTGTTCCATATACCATTTGAAAGGGAGAAGTATCGATAGACTTTTTTGTGCCTATCTGATTTGCCCACAGAGCATATTTTAAATGCAAATGCCAAGACTTTTTATTTTCTTTAACACTTTCTTGATTATACTGATTAAGCTCTTGTTTGAAGATTCTACCAGACCATTTCCCTGAGGATAGTATGTTTTGGAATGACCCATCACAATATTATATTTCTGGCAAAAGCTGACCATTGCCATAGACTTAAAAGCCTGCGCATTGTCTGTGACTATCTTTCTGGGACAGACGAACCTAGACAAGATATTTTCTTCTAAGAAGTCTATAACTACTGAATCAATAGCCTTTCTTGTTGGGATAGCTTCCACCCATTTGGTGAAATAGTCTGTAGAGGTCAGGATCCATCTGTGTTGAGAACTTGAATGAGGATTAATTTCACCTATGAAGTCTAGTCCCCATTGCTGAAAAGGAGCTTATGTCTTGACTGGGACCAATGGCATCGCCGGTAGTTTATGTTTTCCTGCAAAAAAATGGCAAGGGTTGCAAGCTCGTACCTTAGCATTGACATCTGGGAAAAGTTTGGGCCAGTAATAACCATCCCTCAGGATTTTATATGCCATATCCCTCCAAGCGTGGTGTCTTCCACAGACTCCTTCGTGAAATTGATCTATAACTTCTTTTGTTTCCGACTCGACCAGACAGGCCAAGAGGAAGCCAAGCAGGTCTTTCCAATATAATCATTTTTTGGAAATACAGTATTTGACTGCATGCAGCTTTAGCGTTCTAGCTTTGGATGGAGACAAGTCAGTTGGACATTTCAATGTCATTAAGTATGTTACTATGTCCTTGTACCAACTCAACGACGCGAATTTCTCCTCGATTCTGTTTTCGACTATTTGGTCCTCAAGTTCATTCACGTCTACCCATTCTTCCTCCTCCTGAGAACTTTTTATCCCAAGGGCTCTGAAATTGGATTCAGCTAAAATTTTAGCTAAACCTTGCCCCTTTACCAATTTTGTCGGTTTAACCTCCAAGTTGAACTCTTGAATTTTGGCAAGCCATCTTCCTCTTTTGCCATCACTATCTGCTTGAACCAAAATATCTTTTACAGAACTAGTGGGTACATATGCAATCACTTTAGAATGTAAAACATAAGTTCTAAAAGATTTCAATGCTTTTACCATAGCATATGCTTGCTTTTCCATTATATTATATTTGAGTTCAGCATCTCAGAGACTTTTGCTAAAGAAGGCTATCGGTTGCTCGAAACCTTCTCTGTTCCTCTGAAGGAGTACAGTAGCAAGCGTGTGTTCAGAGGCAAATGAAAAAATAATAAAATCTTTCAGATAATCAGGGCTCGCTAGGAATGGTGCCTCACTTATAACCTTCTTAATATGGGCAAAGGATGCTTTAGCTTCCGCTGTCCATTTTACTTCACTGTTTTTTTCTGAGCATATTTGTAATCAATTTCACAATTTCAGTGAAGTTAGGAATAAATCTTCTCAAGAAATTTATTTTTCCTAAAAATGATTGAATTTCTTTCACATTCTTAGGAATAGCTATTGTATCTATAGCTTCTACTCTTTTAGGGTCAATCCTAATTTCATCTTGAGATACGATGTGACCCAACAGCTTGCCTTCTTGCATAGAGAAATGAGACTTCTTAGGATTTAAGGATAGACCAAACCTGCGACATTTTTCAAATGTCTATTTGAGATGAATCATATGGTCTTCATCTGATTTAGAGAAAACAGTAAGATCGTCCAAATAGATGACTACGAACTTGTCCCGTTCGCCAACAAAATCAATATCCATCGTGTGTTGAAAAGTAGCAGCTACATTCATTAGTCCAAACGGCATTTTATCGTACATAAACGTGCCCCAAGGAGTGGTAAATGAGGTTTTTTCTTTATCAAGATCACTGACGGCAATTTGATTATAACCTGAAAATCCGTCAATCATTGACATCCTGTTAGCTCCTACTACTTTTTCAAGAACATGGTCCATTTTAGGTAGAGGATAATTATCTTTGAGAGAAGATTTATTAAGATTCCTAAAATCGACACACAGTCTAATTTCCCCGTTTTTCTTTCTAACCGGGACCAGATTAGCTACCCAATCAGAATATCTTAGGGGTACAATTATCTTAGCATCAAGAAGTTTTTTGACTTCTCGTTCAATAACAGGTAATAAAATGGGATTAAATTGTCGGAGTTTTTGTTTAAAAGGTTTGACACTAGGTTTGAGGGGTATCTTATGTTCGATCACAGAAGTGTCATATGTTTTCAGTTCTTCATACGACCATGCGAAAACATCTTTGTATTTTCTTAACAACTCTGTGTATTTATTTTTGTTTTCTGTTGATAAATATTTGGATAGTTTAACCATTCGAGGGTCTTCTTTAGTTCCTATATTACAATCTTCAACCTCCTATAGTTGGGGTTGTAGGGTGGTTTTTGAAGGGATATCATCTTGATTAAAAAGTTTTTCCAAAGGAATTAGACCCTTGGGAATTTGGTTGTTCTTGAGAACAAGCATTTGGTGATTTGCAATTTTTTCGTGAAATTCTTTAGAATCCTCCCCCTCTTGCATGATCCAAATAGGATCATTTTGATTTTCTTGATCAGTATTCATTTCTGCAAATTCGTCTAATGATTCTAGAAACTTTCGAAACTGCTCATCGTCTTCAAAAACCTACCAATGTTGTATGTTATTTGGTATCGACGGGCGATGTCTCATTTGTATGTGATATTTTAATTTAAAAGCAGTTGGGGGTGTGAAAGTTGATGCAGCTTTGGCTAAAGCATCAGCCTGTTGATTTTCAGATCTTGGAACGAAATGAAAATGCACATATGAGAAGAAGATCTCAATTAAATCCCAGACACAATTCCTATAGGACCGTAATCTAGGATGCTTATCCTGGTACTGCCGATTCACCTGTTTTATAATTAACTCGGCGTCACCAAAGACTTCGAGTTTCTTAATTTTCATCCTTTTAGCAGCTTCTAATCCTAGCACTAAAGCTTCATATTCGCATACATTGTTTGTACAATCCACATTCCACTGAAGCCTATATAAAAAAGGAATTACAAATTGATCATCGGGAGCCACCAGAAGTGCTCCTGCTCCGGCACCAAGGAAAGACGAAGCACCATCAAAATATATTTTCCATACACCAGTGCTATATACATTTTTCTCTATTTCTTTTTTTTCAATCTTTTCTTCTATACAATTATCGTCTACATCTACTTCAAAATCGTCATCAATAGATAATATACAATTTCCTAAGTCTTGGTCAGCAATATAAACTGGATGATTGTTGGGGTTGTTTGGGTCACCTACAGTAAATGCCAACCTAGTCTCTATGTAAAGACAAGTGTATTGGCCTCTGAAAACTGAAATTGTAGCATGTGTCATATCCAGTTGGAGAGATCCTCCAAGCTTGGCACCCCATGATCTAGATAATAGCATACCATACTTTGGGGGAATGTCAACGACCACTACATCCATAAGAATACGTTTAGCAGGTATTTGAGCCAAACCTACCACTAGGTCTTTAATCATACCTATGCATTTGACTTTCCTCGAATCGAAAGAATATAAGTCACCATAGGGCCTTGTGATTTCAAGACCAAGTTTTTCCATGATTGCCTTTGGCATAACATTGTGGGAAGCTCCGGAATCCAACATACAGTTATCGAGAAGGTGAACAAATAGGGTTAACTTAATATAAAAAGGAGCCACGGTGTCTCTTGCACCTTCGAAGTGTGGACCGAAGACTATGTTTGGTTTGTCATCCTCTAAGTTGATGACGTCGGCCTGGCTTTCATCTTCGTAAAAATTAATCATCTTGGCAATTTTTTTTCTATATATGGGATTTTTAGCTAACTCAACAAGGGGAATAGGAATTTTGATTTTATTTATTTTGTTTTCCAAATTAAAATTTCTTAGGGCCTTGTCATTTTCGATGTTCGAGGCTTCCATACCTTTCTTTTCAGTTTTTCGTTGTGATGTGAACTTGTTTTCATTTATAGGAACTTGTGTCTTCATAGGGAGTGTTCCTACTGGTTCTGACTGGACAAGTTGTGTATCAGTTGTGTTTCTTTTTGCAGACTGTTTATCAACAACTTTTGGAGTTGCCTCATCGGTTTCGCTTCTTGGCAAATTCTTTTTTTTTGGAACATTTGGTAGACTTTTATTTCTTGGTCTTAAATTATATTTTCCCTTTAGTTCAGCTATAATATCATCTGCAATATCTTGATATGTGAAATCTTCAGACATATTATTGCTAACATGGTCTTCTGATGTACTTTCTTTACTTAAAGATGCTTCATAATCCTGTATCGATAAATAAGGTGATTTATTATCGTCGCCAAGGTTACTAATATCTTCATCGATTTCTTCAAAATCTCCTAAATCTTCCTCTCCAATGTAGTTTTCACTTTTAAAGGGTGTTGGAATTTTTTGATCTTCATTTTTAATTATTTTCTGTGGTCCCTGAGGATCAGGATTTCTTTGAAAATCTTTTCTGGGGAAATTATCTCTTTTCGATTTCTCTAGTTCCATTTTTGAGATCTTGTTTGAAAGTTCTCAAATGACCCTAGCCATCTCTTCTATTCTATCTCCTGAGGATTTTCCCGATCCTGAAGATCCACCTTGTTCTTTAAATTTTCTATTTTCTTTGTTTCCAGTTTCAGTCTTTGCTTTTAGTTTCCCTGATGCCATCATGTTTGATTCAATCTCAAGCGCATCATCCTACATTTTCGTGAGATCTGTTAATCTCCTTTCTCTCAATAATAAGGCAAAGTCGGGATCAAAAGTGCCTACAAAAGTCACTTTTGCTGCAGGTTGTGAAGGTTTAACCTCAACTGGAATTTTATTATACAACTTATTGAACCTCTGTGTGAATTCTAGAACTGATTCATAGTTTTTCTTTCTAAGGGATCCAAATTCAGTCAAGTAGTAGAGGTGATCCTTCCTCTCTCCCCATTGTCTAATAAATGAACTTTCAAGTTGTTCATAGGATCTTAAAGATCCAGTTGCTAAGGATCGAAAGCAGGTCCTCACCTGTCCCTTGAAAGTTTGAACGAGGAGTCTAGAATAGACATCTTCATTTTCTATTCCGAGTATGTCAGCAAATTGATCAAAAACGTTTATATGTTCCTGGGCAGTCAGATCACCTTCCCCTGTAAATTTTGGAAGGCTTTTCATATAATTCTCGGGGAGATCATGAAGAGGAACGGGAAGAACAAGTGGAGAATATCTAGCAGCTACTTTAGCGAATATTCCAGGAATCATTACTTGACCACCTCTAGGGGAACCACCCCCAGCTCCAGCACATCCTTGTGCATCCATAGTTAGATTTGAGGCTGAAGTTAGGAAAGTGTGAGGAGAAGATTCTCAGAAATCTGGGGAAGAAACTTTAGGAAATGAGAATGTATCGTATGAGAGGGGAAGTGAAAGTGATCTTTCAAGAGTTTCTGAAGTGTTTGATTGCGTAAAGTCTGGCTGACATATAGTATATGTGGGTAAAAAGACTTGTTTAAGAGATTTTCGTGATTTTAAAATCTTTTCCGGATCGGAGACTGGCAAGGTCTACTTGTTATCCAGGTTTTTTCTGGTTTTCTTTCAACTAATAGCCAGTTTAGTTATTGTGGAGTCACCAAGTGAAAAATATTAACCCTTAGAAGGTTTTATGTCCTTGTTCACTATCAAAAACAGAAAAAGTCAATGGCCTTCTTCCCAGGGAAAAGATTTGTTTCTTCATTCCCTGACAACAGCGCCAAAAAGATGTTGTTCCTGAGTTTATACTTTAAGGCTATAAAGTATACCGTCAAGGCATCCGTAAATGTTTAAAGGAATAATTTGAGAATAAGAATTCAAAAGGAAGGTTGAAGCAGAATCAGTTTCTCAACTGTCTCTGTCTTTCTTCTTGTTGTTCTTGGATGCTAATGTCTCTCTCAATAGCAGCCCATGAATGTTCTAACTCAACCCGGTTAGTTGTTGTTTGTAAAATGGTATTAAATAAATTCAAGGCAATATTGGTTTGATCTTGAAGGCCTGGTTCAATGTTGGGTTGTCTGCTACTTGGAACAGTCATGGAGGATAAAACTTTATTTATTTGTAAAATGATTTTAATCAAATGTTACTTCAAACTTTCCAGAGATGAGAACAAGAAAAACAATTTTGAAATTCAAAACAGTAACGTAAATACATTCGAGGTCGTTTCCTGGATTTGTAACAATTTTGAGAATCATAAAATAAAAAATAAACACTACAAAAAATATGAGGCTTTAATCAATAAATAATCTCATATTTCGATAGAGAATAATGAAAGAAAACGAGGTTTCTAACGAAAGTTGAGTATTAAGGTACAAAAGATTTACAGGTCTTAAAATTACTAATAGCAATTTCAGAGGAAAAACTATAAATAATTTGATATCCAAACCAATCTGAACTAGAAATCAAAGATGTAGATAACTTCAAATTGATTATTCATTAGAAACACATTGAAAGAAAAATACAACAAAGTATAATAAACAGGGTTGAAGAACACATAGCTACAAATTTGCAGGATTCAAAAAAAATTTTGTGATCTATATTATGATGTATTTGAAAACTGTTATTACAATTGGCTCTCTCCAAAAATACTGAAGCCCCTTCTCAGTCTTTAGAAACTACATTTATACATTTTCATCAAAATTTTCTCGTTGGTGACTAACCAACTTCCTAATATTACGGTTACATATAAAAAATAATGTCAACCGCTTACAATTTCTTTCTAATTTCTAATGATAAAAACATTTTAAAAAGATTTTAAGCTTGCGTTGACGAACTTCCTTTCTCCGCTTCAATACACTGAACACATTTCCCCAAAAATTTCACAAAAGTCCTAGGAGCATCTGGTATCTCATTTGCTTCAAATAAGAAAAATCTTTTCTGCAATTCAGGCAAACGATTTTCTATCATCTTTTCTGTGAATTTAATAGTTTTCAACTTTAGATTCGGCGTCACCATCCATTTGTTGATCTCTGTAATATTGATTAATTTAATTTTTGAAATCTCTATTTTCATTTCCTCCAGCTCTTCTTTGAACCTTAGCTGGTGCTTGGCAATATTAATCTCACCTAATAATTCGGAACAGTCCTCTGTTCCGATATTCAATGAAGCTCTTTCTAAGAGATTGAAAATTCCCTGGAAATCATCATTGACCTCTCTTGTTATTCTTTTATATTCGGCCAGGTTTGCTTTCCACACTTTTAATATTATGTCCCCTTTAACCTGTTCATAAATAGATAATTTCTTAATCTTTCCAACTTCTTCCTTTGACGAGAAAGTCGTTGCCTTCTGAAAAGTCGTTCTAGTTGCTTTCACCTCCCTTTCCTTCTGGAAAACATCCTCCAAAGACTTATTTGTTTCTTGAAAATAGTTCTGGACTACTTCTAGATTCAAGAACACTTTCTGTTGTTCTTCCTCTATTCTCAAATATATCTCCAATGCTTGTGTCCTGAAATTTTAAAGTTCTACTACCTGATTAGTAATAGAAATAATTTTATCTTGTAAATGTTTGTTTTCTTCTCCCAGCTTTCGGACCTATTCCTGTGTGACCTGTATTATGTGTTTTGCCTCTTCCAAGTCTTTATTCATTTTCTGGATTTCTTGCATATCCTTTAATCTAGCTTGTTATATACCCTTTTGTATTCCCCAACTAATATTTCTCTCATTTTCTTTTAATTTGTCTTGCAACTGAATTATTGTTTGGTCTTTTTGTTCGAGCATAGTTGTTAAATTGCCAATAGAATACATATTTGTTGATGCTATAGCACCCATTGTACCTGCTAATTCTGTAGCAAATTCTCCATATTTGAGTTTCTTTCCATCTATAATAACCCTATGATTTTTAATCATCCCTTCTCCTCTTGGATGAATTTCTTGTTTCAAGAATGTTCTTTGCTTTTTACTGAAAAAGTAATCTGATGGGGGTATTTCATCTCTTGGAATCGGCTCTAGATCACTGACATATAAAGCTCCTTCATGGGGGGTTCCAAAAGTTGACTGCAATGGAGTTAAAGAGGTGATAGGACTACTGAGCTCTGTTGATGTTGTTCCTCCTATCTTTTCTGGAATATTTTTCATGATTTCTGGAATTGTTTCCAGCTCTTTTCTCTTCTCTGTTCCCGATTCTTTTGTTTGAGAACCCTTTGTGTCTTGGGAAGGTATCTCAGTATTCTTCAACTTACCTTTGGTATTTTCTTTATCCTTTGTATTAGTTTCAAACCTTGGAGGGGGGCCTTCCTGTTCTGGCGGTGGGGTCGAAACTTCACCCTGCAAACTCTTAGGTAGGAAACTTCACCTATGGCTCTGAAAAGATGTGAATCCAGTCTATGAGTCAGGTGGAAATGCCTAGACTCTGTTCAGTACTTCTTCATAGGATTTAACATCTTTAAATATATCATCATAAATAGATACTTCATGTTCATACGCCTTTAGATTACAATGTATGAAATGCCTACTTATTACTTGGTAGGGGTCATATTTTCTGTGCTCAATATCACTAATTTCACTTCTTCTAATGACTCAGCCTCTAACTTAGAATGGCCTAAATTTGATAAAGAAAATCTCCCAATGTGAACAGGGAAAGATGGCCATGATTTCTTTTGAGCTGCTTTTAATTCTAATCCAACACCGCCCTTTACTATCTGATAAGCTACCTCCCTGCACACCAATCTATCCGGTAGGAATTTAGGGAGTGCATGAGGGGGAATGGAACAGCCATAAACCCTAATGTAGGAAACAATTTCCTCAATAAACCAGTCGGCAACTGCTTTAAGAATTTCTGTGATTGCATCAGAAATGCGAGGGGGTTCACAAACCTACTTAATTGGTAAGCGAAACATGAATGAACACCTAAGAATTATTACCATTAATCTTGTTTTTGAGAAAAGGTTAATTAATGTTAATCATAGTTTAAAGCTGAAAACTTCATTTTTCGGAGTTTCGGAAATCCTGATGTCGAGAGGTATGTCGTCGATGAAAAACGATTTCCAAAAATTCGAAATCGCAATGTTTTAATTAAGATTTAAACATTTTTAGCACATTAATTAATTGATATTAGACGTTTTCGAGATTTCGGAAATCCTGATGTTGAGAAGTATGTTATCAATAAAATCCAATCTCTGAAATTGTGAAATCGCGACGGCTTGTTTTTTTTAATAGGACTTAACTTATCTTAATTAACTAAATAATCACGATTAAGGCCAAAACAGAATTAGTTTAATTTAACGTGACTTATGGATCGGGGTTTCGTAATTCGGGATTTCGGGAAACATGGTGACAGGAGACGTGCTCTCACTGAACTGTGAATCCCGAAATCGCGACATAATTATTTTAACCCTTAACCTTTCTTATAAGAGACTAAATTAATTCATGTTTAAATTAATATTCCAACATTTCGGGAAATTGGGGATCGGGATTTCAAGATTTGATTTGCATCAAAAATTTGTTTGTAGGAAACCCCGAATCCCGAAAATTCTTTTAAGTTTAATTTAAAAATCGTTAATTTAAGTTTCAACACGTTTTAAATAATTTACAAATAAAAAGCGTCGGAAGTCTTATATTTTTTGTAAACCTTTTTCCCGTTCATTATCCGAAAAAAATTTAAAAATTAAGAAAAAGGTATCATGTATTTAGAAATGATACGAAACTCTTGTTTTATGAAAAGCCGAAACCCAAAAAAGAAAAAATCTAGGCCTTAAGGATAAAAATTTAAGATATGTTTCAACAGGGGGCATCAGCGCATTATCGTGGTCGTCGACTACTTTACTAAGCCTACAGTTAAATCTGACGGGAATACTGTCGCCTTCTTCGTATTCAATCAAATTATCGCCTGATTTGGTATCCTGAGTGAGATTTTCATTGATTTTGGCAGTCACTTTCAGAACGAAATGATGGAAGATCTAGCATCTAGGCTAGGGTTTAGACATGGTCATCCTTCTCCTTATTACCCCCGGGCAAATGGACAAGTAGAGGTCGTCAACAAGTCTCTCAAGACAATTTTGCAAAAAACTATTAGCTAGAGTAAGTTCAACTGGCACATTATGCTATATCCCGCACTCTGGGCATACTGAACCTCGATCAAGACTGCCACCAGTTTTTCCCCTTTTCATTTATTACACGGTGTGGAGTCAATATTACCTAATGAAATTGAAATCCCTTCTCTTAAGTTGGTAGTCGCGCTCCTACCTGACACTTCCGATCTCGAGCGACGCCTTATACACCTAGAGAGTCTCGATGAGCAGTGTCGAGACGCCTCTACGACTATCAAGGCAAACAAAATATGTGTCAAGGTCCAATACGATAAGTTTGTCTATCCTCAGTTGTACGATGAGGGTGACTTGATCCTCTTGTATGATCAAGCCAAACAACCACTGGGGGAAGGCAAGTTTAAGCCCATGTGGAACGGTCCTTATATCATGAGACGTGTCTTAAAAAAAGGAGCCTATGAGTTAGAAGATTCTGAAGGGAATATGTTGGCCGAGCCCAGGAATGTGCTCTACTTGAAAAGATATTACGCTTGAGACCTAATCTTGGGCAGAATTATTTGTATACTAATGTAATTTAGTGTATATATATTTTCCCTTTATGTTCATCTTCATCTTTCTTATCGAGTTTTCCCTTGGTTGGCAGATGTCAACGGAGTCTTTGGTCTACCTAGGATTCACAGACGGAGACATTCATCATACACAAAACTTGGCTTCCGCCGCTTGGGTGGTTTACTCACCCGAGGGTCTACTGGTGTCTTCAGGTGGCATATGCCTAGGGCCATCCACAAATAATGTGGTCGAATATAGCATTTTTATAGAACTTTTGTGTGATGTTATCTCACATGGTATTCGCTCTTTAGAAGTTCACCTAGATTTCCAGTTAGTAGTATTGCAGTTAAACGGCAGTTACCATGTGCGCGATCCTACTTTACTCCGACGATTCCTACGGGTACGTATTTTAGAACGATAGTTTTATTTAATTACTTATTATCACATTCCTAGGGGTTATAATCATGTATCTGATGCTTATGCTAATTTTATCTTAGATTGGAATTTTTCACATAACTAAAGCAAAGAAAACCATCTCATCAATGTACACATTGTACAATATAAGTAGAGTCGAAGATCCTTGTTTTATATATATTTCAAAAAATATGGTGTTTATAGTACAAAATTGGGGCTAATACCCTCAATACACATATACAATCAATACTACAATATCCACGACATCTACGTTTGTGGTGTCGGATGTGTATCATGGTAACAAACTACTGTGTTTGCGAGACACCAAAAGAGTCGCACCCAAGCTCTAGGCACACCAACCACTTGTCGTTGCATGGCTTCCAGCAGATCTTCTACCTAAACCATGGGAATCCTATGAGTCAAACGAGACAAGTTGCCCTGTACGTTTTGTAGGACTCTCTCGGCTTCTCCTCCCACCACCTCATCTCCCCGGTTCCTTCGTCGATGTCAAGGAAGCCCTTATGGATGTCACAGAACCACATCTGTGTTACACAAGTGTCTAGTTAGTAATTAAGCATCATCCAAAAATATTTTTGTTCTACTATACAAAAATACAAAAAAAATGAAATATTTAAAAACATTTGTCATACCTATGTCCCCGTAGGTGGTCCCTGGTGGGAGTGGCATGTCTGGATCTCCTTTGAAGTCAATCCTTGCATAGAGATAGTCATCCAGAGTGATGACCTGTCTCTGCCACCAGTAAAATAAATCCTCGTTGTAGGGTGTGGGCACCCTACCTCCCCCCTTCCATCTCATTACCTCGGTCCACCGTGTCATGGCTAGATCGCAAGGTCCTCTCGGAAGAATCTTGACTCTAGGTCCCAAACCTGGAACCCGCTTGAAGAAGAAACTGCATAAGATAGAGGCAAACCCAAAGTTCCTCTTACTCCCATTTTTTCACTCTATCAACTGGCTCTTCGTATTTTCTAGTAGTGAGGTACACCGGTCAATTATTGTGGGTCTCAAGCACTCTACTGCATAGAAAATGAGTGGCCTCGATGCCTGGTGCAACGAAGTCGAACTTTTGATCCTAGTCAAAATGAGGAAAACAATCTTTAGGCTGAGATTGTTTATCACTCAGATGGGGAGTTGACTTCCGACCTTTGGAGTCCCTGCTACACAATGGGCATCTATGTACGCCTCTATTTTCATTTCTCTCCCTGCTCCCCATGAATGAGGTTTACAACCTCTCCCCGACATGATAATCCAGTCAAAAATTAGATATCCTCTACTTCAATCATCAATGGTTTCCCATAGAGGTTGAATCTTTCACTCTTAGGGTCTCAGTAACCCACAAGCATCTCAAGCAACCTCACCTGGGCCCTCATCCCTTTGAGTGCCCAAAATTTATATAAGCCACATATTTTCAAGGCCATTTGGGCCCCCAGATCTCATTCCACAACAACATTGACCTCCTTATTCTCCCTTTCCCTCCATTCAAGAACCATCCTGCCAAATGAAAGTCAAAATTTGAGTTAGCAACCATAGAAATCATTGATTGTGTGCTTGTACGTGAGTTGCTTCACTTACAATTGCGTATAGGGTTGGTTATACATGTGTTGTAGTTTTCATAGGCACATATCCCCTATCATATATGAGAACCAATAAGAGACAACCCGATGTTGGCATAGGGGCAGACCCAGGGTTCAATGCTCAAGAGGGCACCAACAAAGCCCTAACTACCGACCCTTTCGGCAACACCTGCGAAGCAGATGAAGTCTCACCCGAGGTAGAGGCAGGGGTGGTTGCAAGACTCAGGTGTTTGCAACCTTAGTTGGGACACAGATCTGTGATTACATCCTTCACAGAGCACTTAGCATCATTCATTCATCCCTTATTCACCCTTATTGTACTTCTCATATAAGACAGAACATCACAGTACTTGCTCAAATATAAGATATTTCAGTGCTTAGCAATAGAAAAACATATTAGATCTTGTAGATCAACATTAAGCATCCTCATACACATTAGATATAATATTCATATACATCTAGTGAATCACAAAGCATAAGAAAATATATCTAATCATGGCATAGCACTTAGAAAGATAGTGAAAACACAAGGAAGCAACAATACAAAGCATGACACACAGGTTTACGTGGTTCACCCCCCCCCTGGGGCTATGTCCACAAAGTCTTCTTCTTCTTTATTAGCTTTTGTCAATCTGATTACAGCACAAATATCAACTTCTACTCCACATAGGATAGGAGATCTGTGCGCACCTCGCCGGATCCTCCTTCCCTGAGTAGATATAGCATAGGGCCTTCCTACAATCTGTGCACTCATCACTTACAACACTTGCACTCAGCTCTGCAAGCCTCTTACAATCATGCACAGAGCATTTACATTCAATCACACCGATCGAATTACTAGCACTAAGCCATCGGCTCTTCTTACATTGACTAGCTATTTATTTATACTTTACAACATAGGCCTAAAACATGGGTAAACCCATGGGCTGACATCCCTTTCCCATTACATTAACCCAAAACCCTAAAAGGGCCCCAAAAGTGGGTCGAGATCCTGTGATCTCTACTTCACCTGGCACTCCATATTTGATAGGGTGTGGATGTCTGAAAACGGTTAAATATGACCAAGTGTTCCTCAAAACTTGGTCAAGAGCCAACAGGCCCCCAACACTCACATGTGACTCGTCCCGAGTCACTCTGGTCTGATCAGCTCCACTTCGAATGTCTCGAGCTTGGCCTGAGCTACTTCTACCTGCTACAGCACGACAGCCTCTTGCTCAGTGAGCTCCTGGATCATTGTGTCGTTTACTGGTCCTTCCATGCATTGTTCTGCGATGATGGAAACCTGTTCAAGCTCGGCTACTTGGCTCTCAACTTCAGTGAACAGGTGGCATGCTTTCTCTTGGAGTGGTTGAAGTCGTTGAGAGATTTCCATCACTTTACTTTGCAGCATGTGTACATGTTGTTGGGTGGTGCGTTTTTCTAGAAATTGCTTCATTCTTTCAACTGGGGTCAAGGCCTTCAGCTGCGCCTATAGCGTATCTGCATGTTGCTTTGCTTCTTGGAGTTGTGCTTCTAATGTCTACAATTTTGGATTCTCTGTGAGGTTCTCATAAGTCTGGGCACTTCTAGTGCTCAGATGCTTACATTCCAAATCCAAGGTTTTTAATCGGCCAACTGCGCTACGAGCAGTTGCTTCCCTCAAATCTCTTACTTCTTGTGGAGTCTCGGGCATGGTACGAAGTTCCAGATCTATGATGCACTGCTAAAGTTGATGTATTACTTCTTCAAGTTGTTCCACCTGTTGTGGGACACATTCTTCAATTTTCACTTCAATGACCATCACAGAGCGAAGTGCTTTGCGAACTCTTTCCTGTACTTCAAGTTGCTCTGCTAGCAACTGGTCCTTGCTCTTCTATAACTTTGCTTTTTTCTCCTCCCACTTCACTTCCAGGGAAATCTTTTCCTATTCTTCCTTCCTCTATTGTACTATATGTGTGCTTTGTACTTGTGCCAAATCCTGAGTGGCTTGCACTGTGTCTTCTTGAGCTCGTCGAAGGCGAGCTTCGACTTTCTCAGTGATCTGGCATAATTGGGTGGGCTCATCAGTTGTTCCTGTTGTTTCAATTGTCAAGGGCACCGTAGAAACTGCTCTGCTAGACTGGAGTGTCTACTGCACTTCTTAAAGTTCACCCTTGATCTGGTTGAATACCTCCTCCTTCTTTGCTTCTTGATTTTTTGTGATCTCTAGTGATGCATCAGTCAGTGCAGGGATCAAGAAATCAAAGTCGTCCTATGTGAGGGTAGTCTTAAACGTAGTCCGAGTGGCCTTAGATTTCTTTCAAGATGAGGGATTTGGTGGGGTAATATTCCTTTTCTTGGAGGGATCCTCCTCCTCTCTAGGAGGAGTAACCTCACCTTTGTTTTTCTCAACTTTTGTGCCACCTAGTTCTTCACCATCACCTCCCTTCGCAGGTGAGATCGAAGTAGTCTTCATGGATGTGCTATGGATAGATTGAACTTCCACATCCCTCTTATTCTTGCGCGATTCAAGTATATCCGGCATAGCTTCAACACTATCCACATCGAACATATCTGCGGGGTCCACTGGGACAATGAGTTCTGCCAACCATTCCTTGGTAATCTCTCCAAATCTTCTTCTGTCAACTTATAGTACGATTGGAGTTGTTGTTTGTGCTCATCCGCACGCGTTGTGATATAGGTGAAGTGGTGGTTTGCATTGAATTTGATCAAAGGTCTAACCTATGAAGTGTGTTTGGTGTGATGTGCGGTGTAGACTGGATTGCATTTTTCAATTGATTGTAATAAGCTTGGAATATAGCATTAGACTGCCACTGCTTGTTCATGTCGCTAGAGTACCACAGCGTAAAGAACTTCGCAGCTAGTGGTTTGAAGGGTTCGATCTCCGGAAAAGTGGCACCTTATGGTAGCTCTCAAGAGATGAAAGCGATGAGTATGAGAAACCAACTAAAGTGGACTCATATCCTTGGTCTTGCGCTTGTCTTCAGTCAAGCTCTAGCTGATTTATAAGGTACTTTTCCCAGTTCATCTGTAGTCCCTCCGTGCACTTCCCTACGAGGTCAACTACAAATCTAGTCACCTGTGTAGGTCTATTTTTGTTGACTAACTTCCCTATGATCAGCTGGAAACCGAGGCGCATTGTTACATTCTCAATGGAGGCTACCTTGTAACCTCATGTGCCCTTCTCTACATCACCATATGTGTCTTTTATTCATTGGAAGAGAGTGCGATATGCGGTATTTCCAGGGTAAAACTCATGCAGGTCAGGGCCCTGCATGCTTGGACCTGTGATTCGATTGATCATAATCGAATCCACAGTGATGCAGCGGTCCAACCATAAGTATCCTCCGTGGTAGCTGGACAGCAACAATCTGACGTATGCATTCACTTCCTGATGCCTCCCGAAATGAGGAATCTTCATTACATTGAGGAGGGTTGACTGTGCGAGGTTATGGGTCAATTTTTGAGGGACAATATTTGGGTTCCTTCATTTTCTGATAGTTAATTACTTGTGCGGGGCTATCATACTATAAACCTTGCGATCTCCAAGGTTAAAATCACTAAATTTCAGCGATGTGAGCTTATCCTAGTCAGCATGAACTACGCGCACCCATTTCGGGAGGTACGCAGTGACCACAGCATAGTCGAAGTCTCTGGGTACAGTGTCTTGATTCACTATGTCACTTAGTGGTGGGATATACTTAGGCAAGATACTTGGGATCATCTTCATAATGGAAAAGTTGTTTCCAAGCTTACATCGTCTTTCCAAAGGCAGTCGGGATGGTCCTGCTTGAGCAATGGAGGGGGAAGATGGAAATTCTCCCGAGGATGATGCATGTACACCTGTAGACATTCCTCGCTCTGACATGAATCTCTCAGCCATTAAGTCAATTAGAACTTCTTCAACGATTTTCTCAGCAGCGCTGAGCTCGTCTGACATACAAGTTTGGGTCAGCTAGCTCAGGTGCGAAAGGAATTCAGAGACTACATTGAATAGTATGGGAACAAGGCAATGATCTCAGGGTGAGTTAATCTCAGTTTCATGCTCAAATTCTCACTTAGAAAAAATTATTCTCGGTGCGTGGCGCAATGGACTAAGTAGGGAAACTTAGTAACGGTTTGTTGGCAATGGTTATGATCCTTCATTAACTCTTGTACGACCCATTATGGCACTTTTCAACGGTTGGATGACGAAACTTTATTGCTTTTCTACTCGTTTAGAGCGGAATTCGAATGGATATATCATCCCCAACAGCTATATTTCTTCATCATGGTGAAGTACTCTATGTCATTGTTCTGATATATCAGTGAAGTTCCAATTTGGCAATTTTTTTGTCTGTGAAGTATCCTCTAGAACCTCTTGCAACCTTACAGTATTAGCCCTTTTCTTTCTTAACTTTCTAGCCTTCTTCCCAGTGAGCTTCGTCTCAGTAATGCTTTTACCATTCTAATGCTTATCTTTTTTGGTCTTAGTTACTTCACGTTGTTGAAAGTCTTTCCCAGGGTTCCTGGATAATACTTCTTCTGTATCAAAAATAGGTAACTCAATCTTCTATGGATCCTCTAGTGTTCTCTTAGCCTCGACATCAGAGTTGCTAGTATTAAATATCTGTGATCTGTTCTTCTATTCCTTAATCAAGTCCACGATCCTTCTGGTCATAAAGTCTTTTAACTCTTGCTTCTTTTGTTCCAAAACTTCTTCTTCCTCTTTTCGTCTAGTTTTTTCTCTATCAATCCAAGGTTTTCCTATGAGCATGGTAAACAGGGTGTTGTCTTTAACAAATTTAATAATCTCAAAGTCTTCCTCTTTCGAATTTCCATTGACAGTCATAGGTATCTGGTTGATCCTTCCACATAGGTTTACTAGCTTTCCTCTGAATAAACTTGTTCCTCCTAGGGAAGGGATCACGGCAGGCTTTCCTATAGCTTCCCATGTTATTTATGTCATAATTTTCACTTGTGTCTCTTCATCAAGAATACAGTCAATGTCGAAGTCCCCTATTCTTTCTTCGACTTGCTCATTTTCTTTGAAGATCTTTGATAGCCTAACATGTCGGTGATCATTCAAAGTGTCTTTTATCTGTAGCAATATCTTTTCTGATTCCTTCTGAGTTTCTACTATTTCTGGATCTGCCTTAGGGTTTTCTTCATTCAGATTCATTCTTTCAATCTTAGCAAACATTCCAGGGAAATCCAACACTTCATGGTCCAAATCTTTGCAACAGAGACAACTAGGTCTTCCACCAGGGAATTCCTTAGCAGGATGTCCCGGTCTTCTACAACTGTAACAAAGGGTTAACCCTCTCTTTCATTTAAATGTTCCCCAACTTATTTTGTACTGCGCACCAGGATCATGGTATCTAGCCTACAAAAAACGCTTTCTAGGATCCTACATCCACTTGTTAGTCTAGACATTCTTTCTATGCATAGTTATAACATATCTATCATTATACTTATCAAATATATTCATATCAAACTTTATTTCATCTATCAAGCATACCTAGATCCATGATTTAGAAGCAAAAAATTTCACTTATCTTACTTCTATAGAGCACAAAGCTTTCAAATCTAAAAACTTTTGACTATTCTTACCTTTATTAGAGCACAGAGCTTACAGATCTTACCTCTTTTCTGCAAATCTAACTTCTTTATTTCAAAAATTTCCCCTTTTACTTTTCTTAAAGCACAGAGCATTCATATCTCACTTGTTTTCTTCAGATCTGATATTCCTTTCTTTAGATATGACCTTATTCCTGGCACAAAGCTTCACAGGTCGAGTAAAAATCTGCACACTAGGGCAACAAATCTACGCACATAACTTTCTTTTGCATAGAGTTTCTTCTTCCTCAGTTCCCAACAATCACAGTTTCAGGTCTTGACAACAGAACCATTTGTTGGCATAGGGGAAGACCTAGTGTTGTTGGGAAAAACACCCTATGGACTAGCAAATAGAGTTCAAACTTTGCATGGAGATTTGATTGAATAGAAATTACTTTCTACCTACATCATTAGATTTAAATCCCCTTTTCTCAGTAAATGCATGGAAAGATCCACCTACCTTATTACCGTCGTTTGATGTCGATCCTCCATTGTGCTTGATTACTTGTTCACAATGCTCCTTCCAAAGATGACATGCACTCAAGACAAACAACAACTATGCATGCATGCTACTTCTATACTAACGGGTTAAAAATCAAACATAAACTAATCAAACCATAGAAATTTCATGAATTGGGATGGGAAAAGCATTATCTTTATTACTTAAAATGAGTCAACTTACAAAAGTTGAGACCGACCACCACTCCTTGAACCTGATCCTGGGCTCCTCTTCTTCTGTCCTTCAACTTCTTTTCTTTAAATCTCCTTTGGCATTAGGACAGGCTAAAGGGTTGGGACAATGGAATATGTAAATGGGCAGAGTTTCTTTGCTATATTTTTTTCTCTTCCAAATGGTACCCCTACCCCTTATTTTATAGGCTAGAAGGAGCTAGGTTTTTGGATGAACCCTCGGCCATGCATGGTCGGGAGTTTCAGTTAATTCACCCATAGCTTTTTGTTCCGTCGGCAACTTTCCTTTTTTCATGCTTTTGTAGGTACATGCAGGCTGTTGTGAGTCAGCCAGTGTGTACACGCGTGCAGTAATGGGTTAGGGCGCGTGGGCCTTTACACAAGAGGATTTTCAAAGAGTTGTTCAGCAGAGTTTTGGTAAAGAAGGGATATGAGTTGGCCTGATGCCAGGTAAGCATGTGTGGTGCAATTTAGGGTTATAACACTTAGGGTTCAACTCTCAAGAGCGCACCAACAAAGCCCTAACTACCGACCCTTTGGGCAACACCTACGAAGCAGATGAAGTCTCACCCAAGGTAGAGGCAGGGGTGTTTACAAGACTCAAGTGTCTGCAACCTTAGCTGGGACACAGATCTATGATTATATCTTTTACAGATCACTTAGCATCGTTCATTCATTCCTTATTCACCCTTATTGTACTTCACAGATAAGACAGAACATCACAGTATTTTCTCATATATAAGATATTGCAGTGCTTAGCAATAGCAAAACATATTAGATCTTGTAGATCAGCACTAAGCATCCTCATACACATCAGATATACTATTCATATACATCTAGTGAATCACAAAGCATAAGCAAATCTATCGAATCATGGCATAGCACTTAGCAAGATAGTGAAAACACAAGGAAGCAACAATACAAAGCATGACACACAGGTTTACGTGGTTCACCCCCACCCTGGGGCTACGTCCACAAATTCTTCTTCTTATTTATTAGCTTTGGTCAATCTGATTACAACACAGAGCTCAACTTGTACTCTGCATAGGATAGGATATCTGTGCGCACCTCGCCAGATCCTCCTTCCTCGAGTAGATCTAGCACATGGCCTTCCTAAAATCCATGCACTCATCACTTGCACTCAGCTCTGCAAGCCTCTTACAATCATGTACAGAGCATTTGCATTCGATCACACAGATCTAATTACTAGCACTAAGCCATCGACTCTTCTTACATTGCCTAGCTATTTATTTATACTTTACAACATAGGCCTAAAACATGGGTAAACCCATGGGCCAACATCCCTTTCCCATTACATTAACCCAAAACCCTAAAAGGGCCCCAAAATTGGGTTGATATCCCGTGATCTCTACTTCGCCTGGTGCTCCATCTTTGATAGGGTGTCGATGTCCGAAAATGGTCAAATATGACCAAGTGTTCCTCAAAACTTGGTCAAACACCGAATTACACAATTTACGCCCTAAATTACTCAAAATTTGAAACCTAATTTAAGAATTTAATCCACTGAAAATGAAGAGGGGAGGAGGAGTTACCTGATCCAGACGGTTTATGATTTCATTGCCTGACGCTCCCGCAATCACCAGTTGAATCTCGAAGGTATTTTGGTCCAATTTTCACTATTTGGGTAAAAAATCAAAATGACATAGTAATTTTTGGTTTTGTTACTATTTATAACAGTTTTTACTAACTTTCTATAGTTTTGAGTCATTTTTTCGCCTAATGGACTAATACAAAGGTGGATTGAGTTGGATTTTGAAGTTTTTACCAAGGATTCTTGCGGATTTCAACGTTATGTTGGTCGTTCGTCACCACGGGCAGGTATTTTCACCACACAGCATATAGGATAGGTATCCATTCCATCATGAATTTTTGCATTATGTTATAACTGTCACTTTTTATGCCTTAGGTATGAACCTATTTCTTACGACACGGAACCTTCAATCTACTATAAGTAGTTTCGTTATCAAGTGGTAGAGACTTATCGAACATGGGTGCCCTAGTTAGATCCCCTGCTTCATTTGGTGCCCATGTTTTTTCCATAGGACTGGGATTCCCTCATAGCTAGTACATGACTTTATGTTGAGCCTCATTTCTCACTGTTGGAAGCAGGCCAAAGCATAAATAAAGGCGATTTTGGGAAAGAAGGCATGCACGAGGAAAGCGATAGCTGGAAGGAAGAATAGCATGTGTGCATGCATGGAAGACCTAATGACGGTAGGGTTAGGGTTTTGGTAATGTATTGTGATGGTTGAAGAGCCAGAAACGTATAAATAGAGATACCTAGGTCTCAGAGAAGGGACTAGTCGTTATTACAGAGAGAATTGTTGTAGCGAGTCAATAGAGATATAGAGAGACAAATACAAGGAAGCGAATGGTATGTAATATTTTGTTGTATGACCTAATTTTGTAAGTTGTTGATCTAGAGAGGATGGAGGAGGGTATATCTTGAGGGTTAGATCATAGGCTGAGGAGCCTGGTGCGATCTAGTCTGCCTCATATATATCTTACCTAATTGAGAAGAGTTGTAAGCGCGTGGCGCAGATACCTTTTTCGAAGATAGTCTAGTCGGTTCGAAAAAGGGATAAACTAGCACCGATTAGACGTTGATTCAAAACCATTTTAACGAGTGTGACAAGGACAAGATCACTCGGCTATTTTTTCACTTTCAAGGAGTCTGAAAAAATCTTAACTATGGACTCCGTCAAGAATACTCTTCGGGACCAATTTAACGAGTGTGAAATAATAAGGTCACTCGGCGATCTTTTCAATTTTAGGGAGTCTGAAAAGAGCCTAACTATGGACTTCGTGGGGGTTTCTTTTTCGTAAGTTTAGTCCCTCGGGCCCGAAAAAGGGATAAAATTATACCTGAGAGTACTCTTCTAAAGAACAGAAATTCGATAGAGTATACCTTTGTTCGTACAGTTGACCGTCCGGACTGAAAAAGGGGTAAACTACCGTCGGATAGACATGACTTCAAATTTCAGTTTAACGAGCGTGAAAGGCCACAAGATCGCTCGGCAATCTTTTCATTTTTAGAGGGTCTGAAAAGGGCTTAAAAGGAGACCCGTTTATTTTTGGGAGTCCTGAGGGTGATACAAAGAGCGAAGAAGAATCATGCAAATAAGGCTCAAACTCATATTCAGGAAAGACTATAAGGACTCACAAGCCTGCAGTGTTTTAGAGACGGCATGGACACCATAATGCAACCAGGACCTACCTAGGGCATCCATGTTCTGGTAAGCTCTACCGCCAAGTTGCAACACTTCTAAAGCAGATATGATGGTTCCATGTCACAACCTGATGGGATCGATCCTATAGCAGAGGAAAAAGACAATGAGACGCAAAAGTTGGGGTAATAACCTAACCTATATGCTCAAGTTGATTCTTGGAAAAAAAATTATGGACTGTCAAAATTTTCTCAAAACTCAAAAAAGCGTCCCAATACCTGATCAAATCCCTCCCATATAACTCCTGAATCACTCTAAATGGTTTTTGGTATAAATAAACTAATGAGGGAGTCCAAAAAAGTGACAAAAAGAGGCCAGAAAGTCTATAAATAGAAGCTGGCAGCTCATTATCACCATTGCTGATTTGGAAATTGACTCTGGAGCCAAAAGACCCCCTTTGCTAAAAACGGTGATTCTGGGAGCTACCGTGGACGAAACGAATTTCCACTTGGACCAAGTAAGTACAAACTCCCTTATCTAGCTATTCAATTCTTCAATTTTGTTTTTAGGTTCTTTTTTTGGGTGGGCGTCGACCTTAAAAAATTTGGCCCTAGGTACATGCGGGTTGTCTCTGGACAGGCCGTGTGTACACTCGGGTAGAGTAAAGGATTCCCGCGTGTACATGCGAATGTCGCCTCTACAGCTCGCGTGGACCCCCCCCCCCCCTTTGTAGAAAAAAGAATTAAAAGGCAAGTGTTGACCCTCCTAAACCTTGTTGTGTTGGCAGGATGTATGTCCAGTGGAGGGAAAGAGAGCATGAAGCAATCAGTGAGTTGGTTGCGGGAGATCCGAATGTCGTGGCCGTGTTGATGCAATGCGGTTTATTGAAGTTATTTCTGTGTCCATTTATGCGTGCACAACCAAAGCTACTAAATGCCTTGATCGACTACTAGAACCCTGATGCAGAGGCCTTTATGTTAGAGGGGCAATCACTGGTGCCCACCACCGAGGATATCTATTTTTTGACTGGCCTCTCAAGGAGAGGGGAACCAGTCGACTTCAAGACATTTCCTGTGGGACCGAGTAAGATATCAGAACTGATAGTCGAGCACTGTGAGGCTGGGACTGATCGTGCGGGCTTCCAGGTACCTATCAGTAAGATTACTAACCTATCGTTGCAGGCGATATTATTACTGATTGGGCGGATTACCGGTTCTGCAGCCTTGCATCAGGCTTCTCGCACACAGATGAACTGTGCGATCCAATGCTTGACTGCACAAATTTTTTACTGGAGTACCACATTACTGGAGTGCATGAAGAGGCAATTGATAGATTGTCGACAGTGGACACAAAGGAATTTCGGGTTCGAGACAATCTTATATTCATTTTTCTTTGAGAGAGTTCTGAGCTTTAGCCCTCGGGAAGTAGTACGAGGACATCAGGCCTCATTTCCTACAGTGTGTAGATGGGCAGTATTACTGCCGCAATAGGGTGGTGGAAGGAACAATGAGTCCTTCGATGATGACTTCTTTGTGTGTCTGTCACAGCAAATCCCTGTGATCAAGGACTACCCATATACAGGGATAGATTTTTCTAGAGATCTCGAGATACCCGTGCCTCCTGGTGAGGAGCGAGGAGAGATGGGTAAGTCTCCACCTTTGTAGTTTTTTTGTTTGCATATGTAATTTTTTTTGTCATTTTTGTGATATATATCATTTTTTGTATGTCAGTGTATTTGACGGGTAAACGTTTGTTGTATGCAGATGTGGGACCCATGCGACCTGTTGATTATGCACAGAACAGGCATCGTCCTCGGCCAGAAGCTGCAGCTACCGTCGGAGGAGGAGCAGCAGTAGCTGGGAACCTCCTAGCCAGGGAGGCTAAGAGAGTCCTTAGACAAGTTGAGTGGAACTTCACTGCACTCACTCGTACAGTCTGGATGGAAGAGATAAAGGACCTATCGCCATCCATGCAGCCTCATGTCGTGGGGGCACCTCGAACGTGGGTCCGATTGTTTAGTCATTTAACCCATGTTGTGGACTATTATAACAAGGCCCATATGCCCTGAACCTATTTAAACTTTTTACGTGCCACGAGCACTTACTTGTATATATTTTTTGAGGGCATAAGCCCTGTGACTCGTTTATTAGTCCCATTTTTTAGGTGCTTGCGTCCATCTATGTACTCTGGTTGTTTTATGATCTTATATATGGTTTTTTTATCTTTTGTGTCTTATGGATCGCGTGTGAAAAAATGTATTTACATGCTTATGTCAACGTTCTTTCATATGTGTGCAAGATGACAATCTAAAATTTAATTAGCTAGAGTATCTGTAATTTGGTTTAATCTCCTAGGAACATGAAAATATGTAATATAATCAAAGTTTCGTTCTAAGAGACGTACCCTAAGGAATCGTCGGTGTAAAGTTGGATCATGAACCCGGTATACTCTGTTTAGTTGTGACACAACCAGTTGAGCATCGAGATAGACCCGGAGATGAGAGATACCCAATGACAAGGCGTCACAAAGCAATTCAATAGTTGCACTATACTCGGCAACATTATTTGTGGTGTCACCTAAGCATATACCTCTGGAAGATAACAACTAGACTTGAGGTGTAAATATTACCCAAGCTGCGGAGGCAAGCCTCCGTGTGTGCCGACTAGCACCGTCTGCATAACCAACGAATACCTCAGAATCACTTGACATCTGCCATATTGACAAAAGATAACATCAATGACACGTCCATAACACTTAAAAGAAACTAAAAAGTAATAGTACAAAGACTATACATATGTTACAGAAAGTTACCTACAGTGACCTGTCTATGAGTAATACTTCTTGAGGTAGAGCCCATTTCTAGGCTCCGCCAAAGCATTTCCTTCAAAATCAACCAAATTATAAGCGCCCTTTTTTAATACCTCTTTTATGATGAAGGGTCCAAACCACATGGGTTTAAACTTTCCTGCCCCAGGGGGTCCTTATCTTGGTCATAGACCAAGACAAGGTCGCCCTCAGAGAAAATCTGAGGATGAACGGACCTATCATACTGACACTTGACCTTATGTTTGTGAGCCTCATTGGCCAGGGACGCATCGTGACGCTGCTCATTGAGCTGCTCAAGGTGTACTAACCATTCTTCAAGCGGAGAAGTGTCTGGAAATAATTGTACTGCCAATTTTAGAGATGGGATCTGACATTCGATGGGCAAGACTGCCTCCAGCCCATAAACGAGTTCAAAAGGTGAGAAATCGGTTGCAGTCTTAACATATGTTCGGTAATCCCATAATGTCGAGTATAACATCAAATGCCAATTTGACTTGGTTGAGTTGATAGTTCATTGTAGAATAGTCTTAAGAGTTTTGTTTACAGCTTACACCTGCCCATTGGCTTGGGGGTAGTAAGGTGATGAATGCTCCTACCATAACCCAAGATTTGATGTTAATTCGGTCATCATTTGGTTCTGAAAGTGACTGCCATGGTCAGTGACAATCTCTCTCGGGACGCCGAACCTTGCTATGATCTGGTTGAATAAGAAGAGAGTTGCAGTCTCTCCATCATCTTTAAATGTTGGCATAGCTTCGACCCACTTAGTGAAGTAGTCGACAGCTACGATGATATAGCGGTACCCCCTTGCTGACGGGGGGTTGCAAGTAGTGTAATCAATCCCCCACTTAGTGAAGGGACCAACTGTGATGACAGGAAACATAGGAGCGGGATGTGCCCTCATCTTCCAAGAGAAGATTTGGCACAGATGGCACTTCTTGACTGATTCGATACAATCTTTGATAAGTGTCAGCCAGAAGTAACCTACTCGTAGAATCTTTTGGTCTGTTGCCAACCCAAATAAATGACCGCCACAAGCTCCAGTATGGCAATCGTTGAGCACGATGATGGCCTCCTCATGTGTGAGACATCGACGTAAGATGTAGTCTACACCTCTCTGATACAAGGTATCATCGAGTATGAGATAATTCTTAGCCTGATGGAATATCCGCCAACGCTCGTCATGAGAGGCAGAGGTGGGGCACTTCAAAGTCTGAAGATAGATAAATATATCTCCATACCAAGGATCTGAAGATGTAATCAAAAACATATCTCCCCAAATAGGTGATTCCTCAGGCACAACGTCACCTAACTCAACCGGAAGTTCCGAAATAAGCTTTGCGAAGACCAATGACTTTTTGGACTTTGTTGAAACGAAGTCTAAGTCAAATTCTTGGAGGGTGACTATCCATCTACTGATTTTTCTGCCTATAACTCGTCATGTCAACATGTACTGGAATGGATTCACAACAGCAATGACAGTGGTCTTGCGAAACAGAACATAGTGACAGAACCGTTAAACAACATGAACTGCTGCCAATGCAAGTTTTTTGATATGAGAATAATTGAGTTCTGGTCCTACGAGGCCTCATCTCAGGTAATATATCACGTATTCTGAGAACGAATCGTCTTCCTGAACTAAAACCATGCCAATGGTTTACTCTACGGCAGCCAGATATAATAAGAAATCTTTGTTATAGTTAGGTGGTCGTAGCAGAGGTGTGGTTGTGAGGGAGTGTTTTAATGCGTCAAAAGAGCGCTAAGCAGCTTCGTCCCAGAAAAATGGAACGTCTTTCTTTAGTAAACGAATAAATCCCTTGGTGTTTTCTACATAGTTGGCGATGAAGCGTCGTAAGAAGTTTGCCTTGCCTTGTAGACTCTGAAGTTGTAGGATTGTGCGTTGGGGGGGAAACTGGATTATTGCCTCCACCTTAAGAGGATCGACCATGATCCCTGTTGTTTATACGGTGAAACCTAACAAACGTCCTGACGTTACGTAGAAGCTGCACTTGTTTGGATTCAAGCGAATCCTAAAGTAGTGACAGCGTTTGAATATTAGTCTAAGGTGTATGGGATGATCCATTCTCTTACGAGAGTGTGATGCTAAATCATCTAGATAGGCCTAGACTATATGCTTGAGGTCATGAAAAGAAAAAGACATGGCCCGTTGGAATGTGGCTCCAGCAATTTTAAGGCCAAAAGGCATCTTACGATATGCGAATGTACCCCACGGACAAATGAATGTCATTTTATGTTGGTCTTCGGGTTTGATTTGGATTTGATTATATCCCGAAAAACCATCAATGAAAAAAAAGGCTTCACAACCGGCACATTCATCAATGATTTGGTCAATGAATGGTGTTGGACAATTTGGGACATGCCTTGTTTAAATCACGGAAATTGGTACATACACGAATCGTGCCTTGTTTTTTATTGACTGACACAAGATTTGACACCCATTGAGTCAAATGGATAGGATAAATAAAACTTGCCTTTAGCAATTTCTCAACCTCAATCTTGATGGTTGTTGCTTTATTGGGATTGATTGGACGAAGTTTTTGTCGAACAAGCTTGGCATCAGGATACGTTGTGATTTCATGTTCAACTATTTTCGGATCGATACCTGGCATTTCCTCATAAGACCAGGCAAAAACGTCGCGTAATTCTTTGAAAAGATCAGTGTAAATTTGAATCTCTTCAGGGGAGCAATCCGCTCCGATGAAGACATTCTCCACGATGCCAAGGTTTCGAGAGATGTTGATGGGTATAGTTTCAGCGATAGTCGCCATATTTCTCTCAGCATAAATTTCCTATGTAGCTAAGAGATTAATAGGACATGTTTGATCTCCCGTTATGGTAATGGTGAATTCTCCTACTTCGATTCGACTTAAATCTGGGAGAAAATATGATCTACGATGAAGATCTTCCCAAGGTTTGTCCGGACTAGTCATTGCTTTGATTATTTCTTCATCAGAAGGCAAGACTAAGTCTAACGAATCGACGTTAGTGAGAGAACCTTGAGCCCAAATAGGCTCTAGAAGTGGATCTAACTCTTGTGCAAGAGTTGAATCAGGGTTAGCTAAAGCTTGTTGGACTAAAGAGTACGCTACCTCAACGATAGACAAGGGCATGGACATGCTCGGGTGCCCTGTCTCATCCATCGTGGCTGATGGGGAAGGAAGAATCCAAGGATCCTCAAAGTAAGTCGTGTGGAACGATGAAACTTGAAAAATCTCAACCTTATGGTGATTAGATATAAATTTGATATCGTCGTGAGGAGGTGGGTAATCAAAGGTACCCATCAAGGATGGGCACAAACCAACTCCTACGTTAACGACACTTGGTTGAGGATTATCACTCATAGGGACCGTGGATGCCCCCAAAGCTGGGTCAGGTCTGGAGAAAGACAATTGATCGATGGTCACTATCCGTCCCTCGTGTGGAAACAACAAGACTCGAAAAACTGTAGTAACCACAGCTTGCATAGCATAATTCCAACTCCATCCTAATAAAAGGTTATAGTCGAGGGGAGCATCGACTACCTCTACTTCGACACACACGGGTTTCCCTCCTAACTGCACAGGGAAAGAAGGAGCGATGCCATGTGATCGGAATGAACGACCGTCGAAAGCAGTGAGGAGAGTAGGTGATGGAGACAAAATGGGCTGGCCAATGGACTTCCAGCATGCTAACGACATAACGCATGTCGAGACACCCTCATCGACCACTGTGTGAAAGATATTCCGAGTAAAAGTTTTCATGGGATGAGCCACTACTATCTGAAATGCTACGTGGTAAGGCAGATGAGGTTTTAAGTTGGTTGTATCTAACATGATGGTGCCTGGATTACAAGTCTCAGTAGATCCCAAAGCAGTTAACAAGGCTTTCCTCTGAGCAGGGAAGATTTGGAGGACCTCCAAAGTAGGCATCGCACAAGGGGTTTGTGATAAATCCTCCACCACAGAGTAATTCTGGGCGGCCCTTGCGTTTGGGATGTGAGAAGCTTTTTTAAATGCACCCTTTGGAATGCATGTCATTGTTTCTCCCAACATCTTCTCAATCTGTAGAGGAAAAGATGGGAGATCAGCTTCTTTACCCTTCTCAGAAGCACTTGGTTTACTATAATTGTGCGCTCTAGTTGATATGAAAGCATCATCCCTAACCATATATACGTTCGCGGATGAGGGATTGTTTGGAGGTGGGCAGGTTTCTTGGCTACCCCCTTCTGTGCTTGTAGAGGCTTGAGTTAGATTTTGCCCATGTTGAAAGGGATTAGTCAACACTGCTTGTTGTTGTTGTGTGACAAACTTTTGGGCCTCTGCAAGTCGAGGACAAAGATGGGTCGAGTGGTCTTCCGCACACAAGTTGCATGGATACCTCGCCTTCCATTTTTCCGTGTTGTCCCTACCAGCATTATCAGTGGGTTTTTTATCCCCCTTCCCTTTCTTTCGTTGTTTTTTCTTCCCTTCAGGCTGTTGGGTGGCCTTTGGGTTAGTCGACTGCGTGGTGTGTACTTCCGACGTTTGGGTAGGGGGAGCAGCCAAAGCAGTAGTTTGGTTGGTCGTTGTGTGTTGTATGGATAATTGTTGCAATGGTTTTGTCAATTTCTCAGCAGGCTTGGTTTGTGTTGAACCAACAATACCATCGGCATGTGGTCCAGCTCTCTATCTAGTTTTATCCAGTATCAAATGTGGCGCATATGGAAAGATGTTGTATAATAAACCAGACTGAGAATAGATGAGCTCAAACTATTGAGCCCTCATGATGGCATATTCTTTCGAGAAAACTCCAGATGTCGCAACGTCTTTGGATAATTGTGGGACCAAAGACTTTAGAAACCACTCAAGCAGGAATGCTGGTGCGACTGGTACCTTGATTAAACTCTTCCGGCGTCTCCACTCTCGGATATGATCAGAGATATGGTCCATTGTTGTCTGTTCAAAATTGGCGAGCATCTCTGTGCCAACGTCATATCTCACAGGTAACTGGAAATGGTTAAGGAAGGCCATCGCCAGTTCGCCAAAAGAAGAGTATCTTGAGCGATCGAGCTTGATGTACCATTTCGCAGCACTCCCAATGAGAGTACGTTGAAACAATCGCAACTGTACAGAGTCATCTTTCAATGAGTTAGATGAGCACCAAAGATGAAAAGTAATCACATGATCACCTGGATCTTCATTAGGCTTGGCCTCGAACTTTGGAATGTATTAAGGCAACTTCATCGGCATAGGAGGCCAACGTGGATCGTGACAAATAGGATCATTCAACAACCTTGTCAAATGTGGCAAGTGTAAAGTCGCCAGGAATGGTAGTTTGGGTTGTTGCTGATAACCTGGGAAAAAGGGTCCTAGAGTTTGACTGGCACCAGGTTGCTAGGAAAAGTTTGGTTGTTGGCCCGGATTCTGGTAGAAACCATGGCCCTGACCAGCGTAAGGATTTTGCATCTATGGAGACATCATCGACTGATTTCCCAAAAAGGACATAGAGTGTTGGGCATGCATTGTATTCGAAGGAATTTGGGAAGGATTACCCCATGTCGGTCCCATGGGGAGAGGCATAGTATTCTGTCCGGGGTTCCATTGACTGTGGAAAGAATTACCCCAGAACGGAATTTCGGAGGAGGGAATGGATCCTTGTCCTGAATTCTAAGGTCCTACTATGTGTGCCCCCTGTGCAGGAATAGTACCCTGTGCAGGAGTAGATTGTCCAAAAATGGGGTTTCCCCCAGTCAAGAAAGTGGCTGACAAGAAAGTGTTTTTACCAAACATTTTGTTTCAAGAAAACGGTGTCGAACCTATCAGCACACTGTGCGAAGGTGGTCCCTGACTCCCCGCTCCAAATAAACTATTGTGTGTAGGTTTCCCGGTGGATTGCTGATGCGAACCACCGAGCGAAGGGGATGAAGGAGGGATATGACCTTCTGCATAAGGAAAAGTGTTAAAAGGGATAGGAGTGCCCCCAAAGTGACCTTGTAGAGGAGCGCTAGAGTTTCCTGCCCCCAGACCCAAAGTCTGTAAAGTGGAGTAGATTAGTACAGGACTTGTACCCGAACCAGGCATATCGTATGAGAACGGAGGGCCTGACGCACTAGGTGTGAAGGGGATTATGGCCGTCGCCATAGAAGGGTTCGGTCCACTGTGCAACGTAGTTGCGGCCGAGACCATGGTGGCTCGGACTGATGACGGTAGGTTAGGAGATGACTTTCCTATGGTGACAACCGTGGTGGGAATTAAAGAATTCCCAGAAGAAGTAACAACATTTGTTTCCATTGTTGTGTGAGGCATTGTCTGGCATTCGTGAAATTGGATTGGTACAATAAACGGTGCCAAGATATCAGTGGTTGGGGTTTCAACCGAGCCAAGAGAGGTTGCCTCAAGGTCTAAAATGGTTGATTCCTCCAGGGGTTGTTCGGGCACAATGGTTTGTAACCCGATCGCTTCAAAAGACCCTTGTTGGTCTAGCTTCCTCCTTAATGGTGGCGGGGGTGGCTCCAGTTTAACCGGCGACAGGCCAAGAAGCCTTCGTGACCGGCAGAGCTCGGGATCCTCCACTGTGTGAGAAGATCCAAGACACGCTAAGGTAGTCTAAACATTCAAAAGTAACACACACTAAAAATAAGCCCCTAAGAGATAAGACAAGCAATCACTAAACTATTTGGAAGAACAGTTACAACAACCAACACTAGAGCAACTTACTGGTGCAAGTGCAACTCAAAAACGGAAGCACCCTCTAGGTATACTCTACAAAGCATGGCCCAATGTTTGTTCTAGGTATCATGGTATACCCCCGAAGTCACCTGTGTATGTCCCTAAAAATATTGGCAACTAGGTTGCCAGCACGCAAACAGTCACCAGGCAGGTACAGTCGAAAGTCGGGTAGACCACAATGAGCAGGGTATCGAGCCTGAAACCTGTCAAGGGTATCGATAGAAAATGGTCTGGAAGACAATTGAGGACCTCGAACAGATTCGAGACCCATGAAACCCCGTGGAAAATGCAAATTATGAAATCCCAAAACAAGCCCTCTATATGTGTTCTCCACTACGATTGGTCCGACTTTGGAGGGGTTATCTCCGCTACCTTTCCACACGTGACCTCATGTTTATCCCCTGTGTTAGAGGGGGACCCAGATAACTTCCATGAAACTGGACTTAGACACTCCCTATCTTAGACTCCAATGTTTGGTTTTGAATGGCCTTGAAGAGTTTCCTCTCCAACCTAATCCAAGGCCCTAGTCCTAAACTAGTTTGTGAACCCTACAAACATAAAAGTCTAGTAGATTTTAAAATTAGCGTTGTTTTTATGGCTTTGTCTTACGTCAAGGGGTATGAGGGTGAAACTAATGATGTGTAAAAGACGAAAGTAAAAAATGAATAAAAAAACTGGAAACAAAACTTTTACTGAATGCAAAATTTCAACAACTTTTCACAAAGAAAGATTTTTAACTTTTCTAAGATTTTGGACAGCAAACACAAAGAAATTTCACTTGACCACGAGCTACTTATGATCTAAGTGAACTGCAAAAACTTATGAAATAAAATACCTTTCCCTAGCTAATGATGCAGAAACACACTCTTCAACCAAAGAAGAAAATGAAAAGAGATTTTTTTTTTTTTATTTAAGTGCTAGTAAAGCAAGAAAGGGAAAATATCGACAGGCAAAAAACCAAGAAAAACAATTATGGCTTAAAGAACAAATCGCAAAGAATCAGATTAAAGAATCAGACAATGGAAATTGTAAAAACAATGACTCTCACGCTTGTCTAAAAACCATAAGAAAACAAAAAAAAAAATTATATTTTTGCTGTCAACTTTTAATTGAGAAAAAGCAGGCTAAGGGTAAGATGAATCCTAAGCTACTGACTGTTCAAAAATAGATTCAAACACCTGAGAGGAATACTTCATATCAAAGGAGGGGATGACTGCCCCACCCTGAACAAAAAGTAGCCTATATAAGCACACGACTGTCACTCAAACAGCACGTGTGCGAACGTGTGTTGAACAGAAACAGAGGGCATGTACACGCGGGATGACCTTGTACAGGCCGCGTGTATATCTAAACTCTAAGGAAAAATATGAAAATAGACATACCAGACCAGGAAGAGACCTCTGGTATTGATAACCAGGATCCCTTGAAGGCTTGGATACTCTTTCTAACAGAAAAACAAATAATTCAAGGAAAAATAATAAGGCAAAAAACAATCTGAGATAGGACTGTTAGCAAACAAGACTCAGAAGGAATTCCAGAAAACCCCCTGAGAATGTGTGATTCTGACAGGGAAGAGGAGGACTGCCTCTAAGGTTCTCTGAACTCCTACACGTTATTGCTATCTCTACAACTAGCGTCCACACGCAGGCTGTAAGAGGATATGGCGCGGGTACACACGTTCAGGCCTTATGCAGGCCGCGTGTACCTCTGTGTGTCCCGAAAAACACAGTCAAGCAAAATTCAGGGAAATCTGGTATGGAAAACTAGACTCCCTGCTAACTCAAACCTTACAGAAACAAAAAGAAAAGATAGGCAAGAAAAAACTACTCTTTAAACTACCCAAAAACTAAATAAAAATTCCAGGAACCCTACAGAGTATCTCCCCAATACAGTCGCCAATTCTGTTGTTGGGAAAAACACCCTACGGACTAGCAAATAGAGTTCAGACTTTGCATGAAAATTTGACCGAATAGAAATTACTTTCTACCTACATCCCTAGATTTAAATCCCCTTTTCTCGGTAAATGCATGGAAAGATCCATCTACCTTATTACCGGCGTTTGATGTCGATCCTCCATTGTGCTTGATTACTTGTTCGCAACGCTCCTTCCAAAGATGACCTGCACTCAAGACAAACAACAACTATGCATGCATGCTACTTGTATACTAATGGGTTAAAAATCAAACATAAACTAATCAAACCATAGAAAGTTCATGAATTGGGACGGGAAAAGCATTCTCTTTATTACTTAAAATGAGTCAACTTACAAAAGTCGAGACCGGACACCGCTCCTTGAACCTGATCCTGGCCTCCTCTTCTTCTGTCCTTCAACTGCTTTGCTTTAAATCTCCTTTGGCATTAGGAAAGGCTAAAGGGTTGGGACAATGGAATACATAAATGGGCAGAGTTTCTTTGCTATATTTTTTTCTCTTCCAAATGGTACCCCTACCCCTTCTTTTATAGGCTAGAAGGAGCTAGGTTTTTGGACGAACCCTCGTCCATGCATGGCCAGGAGTTTCCGTTAAATCACCCATATCTTTTTGTTTCGTCGGAAACTTTCCTTTTTTCGTGCTTTTGTAGGTACACGCGGGTTGTTGTGAGTCAGCCAACGTGTACACGCGTGCAGTAATGGGTTAGGGCGCATGGGCCTTTACAAAAGAGGATTTTCAAAGAGTTGTTCAGCAGAGTTTTGGAAAAGAAGGGATATGAGTTGGCCTGATGCCAGGTAAGCATGTGTGGTGCAATTTAGGGTTATAACACCTAGGGTTCAACTCTCAAGAGCGCACCAACAAAGCCCTAACTACCGACCCTTTCGGCAACACCTACAAAGCAGATGAAGTCTCACCCGAGGTAGAGGCAAGGGTGGTTTCAGGACTCAAGTGTCTGCAACCTTAGCTAGGACAGAAATCTGTGATTATATCCTTTATAGAGCACTTAGCATCGTTCATTCATCCCTTATTCACCCTTATTGTACTTCGCAGATAAGACAGAACATCGCAGTATTTTCTCAAATATAAGATATTTCAGTGCTTAGCAATAGAAAAACATATTAGATCTTGTAGATCAGCACTAAGCATCCTCATACACATCAGATATACTATTCATATACATCTAGTGAATCACAAAGCATAATAAAATCTATTGAATCATGGCATAGCACTTAGCAAGATAGTGAAAACACAAGGAAGCAACAATAAAAAGCATGACACACAGGTTTACGTGGTTCACCCCCACCCCGGGGCTACGTCCACAAAGTATTCTTCTTCTTTATTAGCTTTGGTCAATCTGATTACAGCACAGAGCTCAACTTGTACTCTGCATAGGATAGGAGATCTGCGCGCACCTCGCCAAATCCTCCTTCCTCGAGTAGATCTAGCACAGGGCCTTCCTAAAATCTGTGCACTCAGCACTTATAGCACTTGCACTCAGCTCTGGAAGCCTCTTACAATCATGCACAAAGCATTTGCATTCGATCACACAGATCTAATTACTAGCACTAAGCCATCGGCTCTTCTTACATTGCCTAGCTATTTATTTATACTTTACAACATAGGCCTAAAACATGGGTAAACCCATGGGCCGACATCCCTTTCCCATTACATTAACCCAAAACCCTAAAAGGGCCCCAAAAGTGGGTCGAGATCCTGTGATCTCTACTTCACCTGGTGCTCCATCTTTGAAAGAGTGTTGATGTCCAAAAACGGTCAAATATGACCAAGTGTTCCTCAAAACTTGGTCAAGGGCCAACACTCGCGTACACCGAATTACACAATTTACACCCTAAATTACTCAAAATTTGAAACCTAATTTATGAATTTAATCCACTGAAAATGAAGAGGAGAAGAGGAGTTACCTGATCCAGATGGTTTATGATTTCGTTGCCTGACGCTCCCGCAATCACCAGTTGAATCTCGAAGGTATTTTGGTCCAATTTTCACTATTTGGGTAAAAAATCAAAATGACATAGTAATTTTTGGTTTTGTTACTATTTATAACAGTTTTTACTCACTTTCTATAGTTTTGAGTCATTTTTTCGCCTAATGGACTAAAACAAAGGTGGATTGAGTTGGATTTTGAAGTTTTTACTAGGGATTCTTGCGGATTTCAACGTTATGTTGGTCATTCGTCACCACGGGCGGGTATTTTCACCACACAGCATATAGGATAGGTATCCATTCCATCATGCATTTTTGAATTATGCTATAACTGTCACTTTTGATGCCTTAAATATGAACCCATTTCTTACGACACAGAACCTTCAATCTACTATAAGTAGTGTCGTTATCAAGTGGTAGAGACTTACCGAACATGGGTGCCCTAGTTAGATCCCCTGCTTCATTTGGTGCCCATGCAGATATTTTTTCCATAGCACTGGGATTTCCTCATAGCTAGTACATGACTTTATGTTGAGCCTCATTTCTCACTGTTTGAAGCAGGCCAAAGCAGAAATAAAGGCGATTTTGGGAAAGAAGGCATGCACGAGGAAAGCGATAGCTTGAAGGAAAAATAGCACGTGTGCATGCATGGAAGACCTAACGACGGTAGGGTTAGGGTTTTGGTAATGCATTGTGATGGTTGAAGAGATAGAAACGTATAAATAGAGATACCTAGTTCTCAGAGAAGGGACTAGTCGTTATTACGGAGAGAATTGTTGTAGCAAGTCGATAGAGATATAGAGAGACAAATACAAGGAAGTGAATGGTATGTAATATTTTGTTGTATGACCTACGTTTGTAAGTTGTTGATCTAGAGAGGATGGAGGAGGGTAGATCTTGAGGGTTAGAGCATAGGCTGAGGAGCCTGGTGTGATCTAGTCTGCCTCATATATATCTTACCTAACTAAGAACAGTGGTAAGCGTTGCGCTATAGTGACCGAATGACTATAATAAAAGAGATGAGAGCCAGATATTTGTGGACGTAGCCCAGGGAGGGGTGAACCACAGTAACATATGTGTTATGTGATTGAATGTGGGCATTTCCTTATTGTCTTTCAGTAGATATCGATAATTTGAATGAATAATTTATTATATTTCTTGCATAAATCATGATAATAGTGTAGAAATTTCGATACAAATTAATGTATTCTTGCGATTCTCCTGATCTAACAAGTTCTGCTATTGTTAAATACAGAATCGCTTCTACTATTACTTTTGCAGAAGCAATTTAAACCACGATCACAATCATAATCACAAAGTGAAATATCAATAACACATAACACAATAAGTTTTACCGGGAAAGCGTAAAGCTAAAAACCCCACTATCATATATTATGTATATCATGAATCATGAAACAATCTCATACAAAGCTCTAATCCAAGAGCTCTCAGTAC
>ML776650.1:848136-863073 GCA_009831015.1 Picea engelmannii | reverse complement strand
GAACTTTCCATTAAGGCATGCAAGCCTCCAGGTACTCAAAATGGACTCTAGTCTATATCCCAGATAAGGTGTTGAGGTCGATGGGGCAAGACTTGTTGAAAGGTGGGCCTTAAGGAATCCCACATCAGTCAACGTGAGTTTGTAAAAAAGATTTGGTAGGACTATAAATGAAAAGATCTCACGGTCAAGCAGTGTGGATCAGCAAGGCAAGGAAAACAAGGCAATGTAATCATGGAAAGGGAACTGAATGGTTTTATTCATAAGGCAAACTGAAAGGGAAAAAGAAGCCAAAAATGAACTGAAAAAAAAAAAAGATAAAGGAATGTATGCAACTCAGAAAGATAGGCATGCATGAAGTCGTGAAGGATAAGGCAATGGAAAATGGGCTTCAAGACATGGATGACCAATATGCTTTGAATGAGTAATGCGAGGCAAGAAGTCATAATGCAAAATGGTGTTTTTGGGAATGTGTGTCATGTAACAGCAAATATCAGGATGCGTAAAAAGTTTCTGTGTGATAGCAAGTTGTCGTTGTGTAACAGCAAACGTCATGATGTGTAACAGCTTATGTTTAGTAACAACTCCTTCAAGTTGTCTATCACATGTTTTCTTTGAAGAATTTTGTGATTCTTGAAAATCACTTTAGCGTGAATTACGAGCATCTTGTTCCTGCAATCAATCTAAATACTAATCTTGCAATCAAACTTGTGAGAGCAACGTAAGGTGTGAAATGCAAAATTAAGTACAAATGCGAACAAATTCAAAGTAGAAAATAAATGCAATTATATTTGTTGTCCGCACTTGTTAGTTTTGTCATTGCTTCCGCCAAAGTGATTTAAGAAAAACAAAGAAACGTTAAACGTAAAAACATGTATTTATAATTGTTTTCGAGAATGTTTTAAAGTGTCCATTTGCAATTTTTGTTTGTTTTTAGTGCTTTTGTTTTATAACTAAAATGAAACAAAAACAGTTATTATTTTTCCTTGTTTGTTTTTATTGTTTTTGTTTTATGATAAAACAAAACAAAAACATATATATAAACAAAAATAATTTGTGTTATAAAACAACGAGGCAATGACATTGGAAGCTGCCACGATTTGGAGTTTAACTTAAGATCTAAAAGAGATTGAAATATTGAATGATGATTAGTAAATCAAATCGGACTCTTAGATCATGTGCCATGTGTAGCACAGTGTGTTATTAACTTGAGTTCTTCTTCTTGGAGGGTGCCATATTCAAAACAAATTGTTTTGTTTCTCACGCAGTTTGCAAAACGGAGCTCCGAAGAACCCTGATTTTCTCCCAAATGGTTGTGAAATCTCAAAAATCGCTCACTCGTTACCTAACTGCCTCCATTCCCGAGAAAACCTATGTTTTATTTTTTTCTAATTTGCCTCAGATTTCTCAGAAAATTCGTTTTAAAGTCATGTGTTTTAACAGTTACGCATTTCTGGCAATTATGTTTTCTGGCAATTACCTCTGAAGAAATTGAAAACTAGATGATGCCTGTTGTGGTAAAATTTCTAGAGCTTGTCTCTCATAGAGAAGTTCAGATCGATGCTCATCAAGATTCACAGTATTGCTGTGATTCAAGCCAAGGACTAAGGTAGAAGATTATTGTTGTCGTAGTTGGAGTGTGGAAAAAAACAAAGGGTTTGTTATCACAGTTTCAGTTTCGTTTTGTTTTTTTTTATTATTATTATTTCCTAACGCCATTATTGTTTTGTTGTTTTATTGTTTTATTGTTTGCAGATTTGCAAATTTATTCAAACATTGTTATAGCAAAAACGTCACTGTTACAGCAAGCAAAAGCATGAAAAATTTCGTTATATCATCATGTTGTAACAACATGTAAAATTTTCATTGTTTCAACATGTTGTAACAGCATGTCAAAATTTCACTGTTTCAGTATGATGTAACAGCGTGTAAAAATTTCATTGTTTCAGCATTTTAAAAAAAAATCACTGTTTCAGCATGCTGTAACAGCATGTCAAAATTCATTGTTTTAGCATATAAAATTTTGTTGTAACAACGACTGTCTCAACATTTAAAAAAAAAAAAATCATTGTTTCAGCATGATGTGGCAGCGAAAATTTCACTGTTTCAGCATATAAAATTTCACTGTTTCAGCATGTAAAACAATTTCACTGTTTCAGCATGTTGTAATAGCGAAAATTTCACTGTTTCAGCATATAAAATTTCACTGTTTCAGCATATAAAACAATTTCACTATTTCAGCATGTAAAAATTTCATTGTTTCGGCATGTTGTAACAGCATGTAAAAATTTCACTGTTTCAGCATGTTGTAACAGCATGTAAAATCGGTTTTATTTGATTTACTGTTAAGCATGTTAAAACACTCATTCTTGAAATCCAAATCATCCCTATTTTCTGATCCTCGCAATCGCACTAAACGCAGAGGAGAGCATACTTATTCTAGCAAAAATAAAAAAAAAACTTGAAAATAAAATCCTACCTGCACTACGCTGATTAGAAATGAGACATTAGTTACGTATAATCAAAGAGACAATGTAGCCATGCACGCAACAGTAATAAAAATATGTTATCTTTCAATTTCACAATTGATAGTCGAGAATATGTATGAGCGTGCGAAATTAGTTGTTGAAATTGTAAATTAAGAAAATAAAAAGAAAAACTAAATGTATCTAACCTAGTACTCGCTTGAAACCATCGTTCGATCAGGCTTTCATAGGTGTGTTGTTCCTCACTCAGATCATGTTGTAACTTCTCTTCATCTTCCTCGATCTCCTTTTCAATCAATTGTTCGTCATCGGATGCATCAGAGTCTTCAGATGCTGGATCATCAATTGTTTCTGGAGGAGTATTTGAATGTTTGATCCTTGTCAAGATCTCTTCTTCATGGGAAGAGGAAATCCTGACATCTGCGAGGATCTAAGTGAGTAGTTCCAAGATGACATTCATTGTTAAATCATGTTAAAAGAGGATTCTTACAGCACCCAAATCAAAATGAAAAACTTTAAAAAACACTCTTGCTAAAACATAAAAAAAATTACTCTTCACAGTTGCGGAAGTTAAAACGTTCCTGATAGTTGCTCAGGGAGAACATGAACAGTCTCCATTCAAGTCGCTGCTAAGACCCCTAGAACCAACACATGTAGATCATGCTTGCAAAAATTTAAACTAATCTTGCGGAAATTGAAATTTACACTAACTTGCAGAAATTGAAATTTACACTACCCTACATGTCCTTACCCCTGTGTCACCTCAGAGTTAGGAGCATGTCTAATCACACTTGCATGAAAAAGAAATTTAAACTACCACACTTGCATGAATTGAAATTTACACTACCCTACATGTCTTTACCTGTATGTCACCTCGGAGTTAGGATCATGTCTAATCACACTTGCATGAATTGAAATTTAAACTACCCTACATGTCCTTACTCGTATGTCACCTTGGAGTTAGGATCATGTCTAATCACACTTGCATGAATTGAAATTTAAACTACCACACTTGCATGAATTGAAATGAAAAAGAAACTAATACCTCAATCCATTGTGCTACCCCGACAACGGCGCCAAATGTTAGGCAGAAATATTGTCATTTAATTCTGTTGTAGTATTTTCCCAACCATTTAATTTGTCAATCCGAGGTTCGTAGGCTTACGAAGCACACGCACTATATATGCAGGACTGAAGTAGGAGTAATCTAATCTAAATTTCTAAAATGAAACTAATCTAGGAAAGCAGGAAACATTAATATAGGAAAAAAGGAAATTGCATACAGGAAAAACAATACAACATGTGAAGAGTTAACGACAAATAACATATGTGAGCTCACACAATATATCAATCTCAAATTATATTACAATAGTCAAATGACAAAACATGAAAGAATAGCAAAGCTAAGAATCCCCTTCTCCTAATTACAAGATTATCTCCAAAAACTCAAGCTCCTCAAATGAAGAGAGAGCACTCTCTTATATACATGAAGAAGATAACAATCTCATAATTGAAGATCCACTATTCTCTCAACCTATTTCCCATTATTACAAAATATAATCCCTTTAAATCCTCACACATATCTCTCATATATCTTAGATAAGATATTCTAACCAAATCTCCATGATCTTCTCCTTGGAATGGGATTGAATTATCTCCTCACATATTGAAATGGTGGAGAGAAGTATTTGAGAAGTCCTTTGAATTAATCCTTCATATATTCCTACACATTACAAAGCTCACACATATTTGAGATATATATGAAAACATGTTGATTTTCTAACATTTAATCACGAATTCCTTTTAAATACTAAAATGAATAAAGTGGAGAACAATAAGGTGAAACCCAAGTATATTTATGGAAATGATATCATGAAAGGTTAATGGGGCGATGAAGTGTGAAGAATGATGAAGGGAAAGGTGGATGATAATAGGACATTGTTGAGCCCCAACAAGAACCAGTCGAAGAATCGGAATGGATAAGACCGATGGTAGTTTAGGACAAAAAACAAGGGATAAGGATATGCGTCGACTTGAAGAAGTTGAACGATGCATGCCTACATGACCCATTCCCTACACCTTTCATGGATGAAGTGTTAGAGAACGTAGGAGGACATGAAGCTTACTCATTCATTGATGGATTCTCAGGCTATCACCAGATCAAGATAGCACAGGAAGACAGGTACAATACCACATTTCCTACAGGATGGGGATCCTACTAGTACACAGTCATGTCGTTTGGACTGAAGAATGCACCAGCAATATTTTCCAGAGTAGTCATCGTCGCGTTTAAGGAATTCATCCACCAGTTTCTAGAGGTATACCTAGACGATTGGACAGTCTATAGTTTGTTGAAAGACCATGTAGAGGTCTTACGGCTGATGTTAGAAAGATGTAGGCAGTGCCAAATATCACTAAACATAAAAAAATGCATATTCGGAACACCATTTGGGATACTATTGGACCATATAGTATGCAAACAGGGTTTACTAGTAGATCCTGCAAATATCGTAGTAATTATTAACTTGCCACCACCAAAAACAGTCTGTCATCTAAGAGCAACATTGGGACACATAGGATACTATAGAAAGATCATCAAACGATACGCGTAAATTACCATGCCAATGGAAAAATTGTTAAGAAAAGATACAAAGTTTCAGTGGAACAACGAGTGTCAACATGGTCTGGATACCCTAAAGGAAAAGATGGCCGCCGCGCCAATATTAGTATTTCTAGACTGGGAGAAGAAATTCCACGTCCATGTAGATGCATCAGCCATAGCACTTGGAGCTATCTTGGCGTAGCCAGGAGCGGAGGATTTGGATCACCCCATATCATTTTAGAGTAGGAAGTTGTCAGAATCAGAGCAGAACTATAACACTACAGAGAGAGAAGGACTAAATATGGTCTACGCACTGCATAAGTTTAGACATTACTTATTGGGGAAACACTTTAAGATGTTCACAGATCACTCAGCCCTTAAATACCTAGTCAACAAGCCAATGTTGGGCGGGAGAATATGTCGATGGTTACTACTATTTCAAGAATCTGACTTTGAAGTAATAGTCAAGCCAGGAAAATTGAATGCAGGACCTGGCCACCTATCAAGGTTCACAAATGGAGAAGAACCTACGAATTTAGAAGACAACTTCTCGGATGCATAGTTATTTTCAGTCCAAATCGTTGATGAATACTTTGCAGATATTATTCAATACTTGAGAACGGGTATTACGTCGCAAGAATACAACACCGCGCAGAAGAAAAACCTGGTAGTTTGCGTTGCAGACTATCAATTGATCGCAAGACACTTATACAAAATGGGCGCAGAAAGCATCTTGCGAAGATATGTGTTAGAGCATGAAAGACCAAGAGTCTTAACAGAAGCCCATGAGGGAATAGCAGGAGGACATTACGCAGGCAAAGCTACTGCACAGAAGGTATTGTGCACAGGACTATGGTGGTTGACCATTCACCGAGACTCGAAGGAGTGCGATCAAAGATGCGATGTATTTCAAAGGGTAGGTAAACCCAACATAAGGGACGAGTTGCAATTAAGACCACACGTAACATTGCAAGAATTCAATAAATGGGCAATAGACTTTGTGGGACCAATCAACCCACCAGCAAAAAGAACAGGATAAAGGTACATTATCACTGCGACAGAATACCTAACAAGATGGGCGGAAGCCGCACCAGTGAAGGATTTCAGCGCAGAAACAACAACATAATTTCTATTTAAACAAGTAATCACTCGATTTGGGTTCCCACGATTTTTTATGAGTGACCAAGGAACACACTTCATAAATAGCACTATCATCACTATGACTGAAGAGTTTGAAGTCCATGATCAGAAGATCACACCATATCACCCATTAGCAAATGGCACAGTAGAGGCATTTAAAAAAATCCTTGAGAATGCACTGACGAAGATCTGTAATGTCAACACGAACGATTGAGACCTCAAAATACCAGCGGTATTGTGGGCCTGTAGGACTACGTGCAAATTTGACAAGGCACACGCCATTTAAACTGGTATATGGCCAAAAATCAGTGGTACCATTAGAAATTGTTGTACCTAGTCTGTGCGTAGCAGCAATTACACACATGACGGAACAAGGTGCAGTATAGGAGTGACTAAATCAATTAATGACCATGGAGGAAGACCGGATCTTAGCAGGGTTCCACCAACAAGTTCAGAAAGAAAGGGACAAAGCTTGGCATGATAGACACATCAAGAAGAAAACTTTCAAGGAAGGAGATCTAGTATTGATGTATGACATCAAATGGTTTCAGCACCTAGGAAAGCTCAGAATGCACTAGTTAGGGTCGTACGAAGTAAAATTTTTCATAGATGGAGTTTTACAGTTGAAAGACTTATCAAGCACAAAACTCGGAGGGATGATCAACGGGAGTCGATTGAAGTTGTACAAGGACATTCGACCACCCACTGGAAAAAAAAAATAGTATATTAAAGAGTACCAACATAGGCACAGTGCGTCGTAGGTAGAAAGAGTACGCATACTTAGGAACACAAATTCGGCGAGGATAAGTCTAATGGCTAGGTCAAAAGGGAAACAAGTGGGAAACAGAAAGACAACAAAAGCAGTATGAAACGACGAAGTTATGTGGAATTGAATGTCGGAAAGAACCGACAGGACGTCGCATTAATCGCGCCAACTGGAGACGGCAAGGGAGAATAATGGCAAGTAAGAAGGAACTGGAGGTCTATTGAACCCATAATTAAGGTAGTGTCCTGGACAAGATTCATGTGATGCCCATACAAAACATGGACATGAGATCAAACAGTTTATTGCGAGACTGAGTGAGAAAGCATACGATGCATAGAGCGTAGCTAATAGAGGTTATAGAGACCATTGAACTCAGTAAACACTCCACAGTCACCACCATGGCACCACCAAAGCAAGCAGAAGCAAGTCAAGCTGCCAGACAACCCAGATTTAGAACCAGGGCATGGGTACAATTGGAAGAAGGCGAACAAGAGCCACCGGAGATCTTCAATGACGATGAAATCCCATCACCAGATACGACACCAGTGAACCCCACACACGTGGTGGAAGAAATCCAACATCCAGCATTGGAGGGCATGAATGTAAATATGTCGGCAGAGGCACAAGAAAACTAGAACCGGGATGTAGAAACCTTGAAGGAGGCACAACCAGAGAACACCAAAGCAACTCCGAGAGTCAATGGAACGGCGACGAATCAAGAAGCAGCAATCGAGCCAGACAAATCTCAAACAACCATCTCAGACCACCCACCGGAAGGAATAGTAGAAGATGTCACAGGATGGCTAGAATGTTATTTTGAAGTACAAACGATGGTCGTTGGAACCTCGAGCCAACCATTACCGAAGGAAGACAAGAAGCAGGTACCTAAGTCACCTCGCAAGCAGCTCGTCGCAGCCTTTGTTTTTCCACGTATACCAGATGGGGTACGGGTGGAACCAGACTTGTTGGGTCATATCGAGAAGCTCAAATACTCATACCATGATGTAGAAGACATAGAAAAGTTCCCTTTATTCACAAAGAGAGTATACTTATAGACTGTGGGAGTGAATGTGGTTGGGGAACTAATTGATCAACCACTCCAGTGGGAAAAAGAATTGGAGAAAACATGAATTTTAGGTTTTCTAGATGTACCACACTTTGGTAGAGGACAATACGCAAACAGTTGCATCAAACAACTGATGGAAGTCACGCATGGTGGGGATATATGGTTTGACAAGCTTGTCTCAATAGAGGTAGAGCTCATTGTGCACATTACAGGGTTGTCATCCCGGGGTGTGGATCCCATGCAATTTCTCGATGATAAGACAAAGGAGAAAGCACTTGCGGAGAAGATGAAGAAGAAATATAGTACTGACAGGAGACGCAAGGAATCATCATCAAGAGGATCAATGATGTCGCAACATAAATGGCCACAAAAATCTTGGCCTACAAACTGCTGAGAAAATGTCACGGGGAGGAAGTTCTGATTGGGGTTGTCGCAGTTGCAACTCAATGTGTCAAGGGAACCACAGTTAGTTGGGCACCCTATCTTTTGAACATGTTTATGGATGACTGCAAGGATGCGCGGGATCTAGGAACAGAGTTTCACTACTCATGGCTACTCATGTTGATAGCTATCATGGGATGGAAGGAACTGAGCTACACATTCTTCGGCACTAGACCCACGCCGAATTGTGGAGCGAGGTATTTATCACTTGGTGTCACATTAGATGTCAAGCACAAGAAAATGAATGCAGTTGTATTCGAAGGATACTTTCACGACTTGCAGGAGGCCCTCTCCAACATGTGGATAATAATACCATAGGTTGTCACACAGTATCAAGACATCACCAACTTCAAGGCCACGTGACATGCGATGTGGATACATGCGCGGAAAGACCCCAATAAGAAGTGGCTACAAATGCGCTACTGTATCACGGAGGGCGACATCGACATGGTCATCAAAGACTGGGAAGACGAGTGGAAGATTGCATTCCTCACCCAAGACTTGCTGGAAAGGATAGCAGAAGAGGAGGCAGGGCAGGGAGAAACACAACCTCAAGAAGTCCCAGTGCCCAAGAAATGAAGGACGGGCCAGACAAAAACAAAGTAGACAAACGAAGGGATAGCTAAGACAGGGACACAGAAGGGGAAGAAGAATAATACGCATTCGGCCCAAGAGCAGCAGAATCAGGCCGAGGTAGCACAGAGGATGACACCAAGTCCCAATCCATAAGAACCAGGCTTGACTAAGAGGCCAGCCACTCAGATAGGAGGTGCGCACAAGAAAATGAAGGTGAAAAGAACACCTCTAGAATACATGATCACGGAGGATGATGCAAAGATGATAGCCCAAATGGTTCAGGATTGTATATCTGAGGATTTTGACAATGTTGTGCACCACAGGGACAAAATTCAAGACGAACTGGCAGACATGCGATAGTTCCTCAAGCATATCAGGGAAGCACAAACAGTGGGCAGCAGCATGGGAATAGGGCCATCAACATCACAAACAGGAGAAATATCGGAATAAGGCGAGTGAGATACATTCCACACAATACCGCAGTCGAACTCAACATTCCACATTACACCCAGTATGTTTTGCATGGATGAGATCATGGGGCATACACCCCTAAAGGACTTAGCCCAAATCCAACTGGTATTGTTGTAGATACCATCCAAAGCTCTACACAAATTTCAGGTTAGCATTACCCAAGAGGTACAGTCTCGTGCACGCACATACTTAGCCAAATTACAATAGGCAATGGAGAAGTGGGATGTGTTGGAAATAATATGTGAGTAGGATAAGCTCGAGACCCAAGAAGAGAGGGAGCGCGTGAACGGATTGGAATGAAAAGTGGCAAGAACTTATGAGAAGATTCCAAACACCATGCAGAGGGACGAACTCGCAGCAGCAGAAAAGGTGGATCAGATTGTGCAGGTGATCGATCAATATCAGAAGGAGATTGAGAATCTCCATGAGCAGATCACACCCACCACTCCACCAGCAGTAAAGGATCAAAGAAAGCAGGAGGCAACAGATCAGTTGTGGAAGATAGAGAAACAAGTTAGCACAGCATCCGACTTATTCGATAAAGCAACACAACTTTGTACAAAGTTAGAGGAGGATCAGTAAATCCAAAAGTGGTACAAGGAAGAAGAAAGGATAAGCGCAGCTATCCAAGACCTCAAGCAGAGGCAGAAGGCAATTCCTATCATGGAGCATGTCAAAGGGGTGCAGGATATGAAGAAACTGTAGCCAGAACTCACCATTGCGCAAACACTGAAAAAGGAGCGTCGGGATCAAATGGAATCGCTTCAAGAGAGGGTAGAAGAAGTCCTTGCACAGGCAGAGGAAGCCAAGACACATATAGCACAGACCCCTGCACAAAATTGATCTGTGATGAAATTTCAGTCCAAATAGTAGACACACTCAAGGAGAAGACCGCGCAAGCGCAAACACAAGAAGAAGAGCTCAAGGAAAATTTCCAAGCAATCACCAAGGATATCGAAGAAGTGCACAAAGGTTAGGTGGCTTGGGATGAGCCACATGTTAGTGTTGGGGGGTTGTTGGAAGCACGCCAAAGCGGAAATAAAGGTGATTTTGGGAAAGAAGGCATGCACGAGGAAAGCGACAGCTGGAAGGAAGAACAGTATGCGTGCATGCATGGAATACCTAACGAAGTTAGAGTTAGGGTTTTGGTAATGTATTATAATGGTTGAAGATCCAGAAACGTATAAATATAGATACCTAGGTCTCAGAGAAGGGACTAGTCGTTATTACAGAGAGAATTGTTGTAGCGAGTCGATAGAGAGAGAGAGAGACAAATACAAGGAAGTGAATGGTATGTAATATTTTTTTCTATGACCTAATTTTGTAAGTTGTTGAGCTAGAGAGAACGAAGGAGGGTAGATATTGAGGGTTAGATCGCAAGCTGAGGATCCTTGTGTGATCTAGTCCGCCTCATATAGATCTTACCTAACTGAGAAGAGTTGTAAGTGTGTGGCGCTATAGTGACCGAACGACTATAATAAAAGAGATGAGAGCCAAATATTTTTGGATGTAGCCCAGGGGGAGGTGAACCATGGTAACATATGTGTTATGTGATTGAAAGTGTGCATTTCCTTATTGTCTTTCAGTAGATATCGATAAGTTGAATGAATGAGTTATTATATTTCTTGCATAAATCGTGATAATAGTATACTGCATTAATGAGTTACAGTAGCACCCTCAATACACAGTTATCAAATCACTCACTCAATCCTAGGTTGTAAACGCATGAGTATTGCAGCCACCCATTAAGACTATCTCGGGTGAGACGGCGCAATGCACCATGTGCGTTGTGTTTCCTTCTGGTTTACCAGGAAGGTCGATAGTTTAAAGGCTTTGTTGGAAACCCGAACAAACATGAACCCTGGGTCACTCAACACAAACTCAGATAGGATATTTAAGTAAACAAACCAACACTCACTCATAAACATGTTTCATTATACCTAGAGGACTCCCAACCGAGTTTAATTTAAGCTCTTTTCCAACTCATTTTCAAAAAGAAAAAATATTGTCGAATGAAATTGTCTCTTTCACACTCATAAATTAGATTTGAAAGGACGTCTATTCGGCACAAGTTTATCCCTTTTTCACACCAAGTAGACTAAAAGTCATAAAAATGACATTTTTTGGTGTTAAGTTGTGATTTCATCTCATGCCCTTGCTTGAAGTATTGAGCCTATAGGTGGTTCTCACTTTGCGTTATAAATTGTTTGCCTCGGCATTTTTTGCATCCTCAACCAAGCAAAGCCTTTTTTATATCCTTCATAATTTGACACCCTATACCTAGGAGGGAACATTCCCCTAAGTGTTCATATCCCGCATGCATCTCCTTGCATTGAGCATAGGTATGTTCCACTGCTAGAACTAGTTTTTCTTACTTGCAACACTCGTTTCCTCCTTTGTATCATAGCATTCATTTGTCTATGAAAAAACAAAAAAAGAAGGGCGGGAAGGGAGTATTATCTTATATTGGCAGCAGTCGTGTTGCCTTTGAACAGAGCACAAAGTTATTGAGTCCATTTGTCATCATAATTTTGGGATTAGCATGGCCTTAGGAAGTTGAGCTCGTTACAGAGTCTTCTCTACTGACTGGTTACTCTTCCAGTCCCTATAGAGAATTTTTTTTATGCCTCCTGCATCTCATGGTTTCATCATTGATTCTATGTTGTCAAAGTCTTCCATATGTCTCATGCTCTTGATCAAAGGAATTCTATCAACCTGTGTCGACCACTCCTCAGAACTCTTGACTTTGCATGTCGACCATACCCTCAGTTTGTCTCAGAGTCACATGATATTGTAATCCTATCATGCACCCTAGACCTACTTTCATCATTGGTAGGCAACCTTGAACCCAGTAGTCGACACTTATTCATTGGTCATTGACTAAGTGGTTTCCCTTGTGTTCGACAAAAAGACATCTATTCACACATTGGGATTCATGTAGTGTCTTGGATGCCATTAGCCTTATTGGTGGTTTCCTCTCCTTTGTCAGTAGTTTTCATCATTGGCTTCTATTCATAGGGTATTTTTTGTGTGCTTCTTGCAATTGGCACACGTGAAAGATGCACAGAGTCGTTGGTTCATGAACATGTTCTTCATTTGATTTCCACCCAATCATGAAGCTCTTGTTTTGTACCTCGTGCTAACTGATGAGAGATTCCTTAATGCTCTCCTTGTTGATACTGAGAGGGGGTTGAATCAGTATCAAGTATAATTTAAAAACATTTTTCAACTTATACTTAAACCATTCAATTATATCCAATGAGAAATGAATAATAATATAAGAGTTACACCAATACACCACAATACACCATGCACAATATATGAGAAATAATCAATAGTTTTTGTTCAAGGGAAGTAATGGATTCCAAAGGTAGCTACAGCTTCCAAATGTAAAGGGAGGGATAAACCTCCAAGAGGAATATACAAACATCCAATATCAAGAGAGAGTTTAACTCTCCATCCTTGCCCCTTCCTTCCACCCAAGAATATATGAGAGATAATAAAACTTTACATTAAATCATCACCATCAACCAATCATCACATAGAACCTGATAATGCGTCCTGAGACTTCTTCAATTTCTACAATTATTGGAGTACTCTGATCCTGTAGAAAATATTACTCGATGTATTCTCTGAAACTCCTCCAATTTGCACTCCTTGAATCCTCCCCAAAAAGAGGTTATAGAAAGAATGGTAGACTTTATTCAATTATGGTCGTTCAGAATACCCAACTTGTACAGCATGCCCCACGCTCAATATTTAACATTTGATTATGAAACTCTCACACAAGAAACTACAGTCCGTACTCTTTCCAATGGAAGTGGTCCCACTTTATTTGGATTCTGTATGAAGACGTTATGAATTTTTTACACGGAACACTTGTTTATTGACTAGCTTCAAGACTGGTCACAAACCCTATCTTCCACAGAGTGTATCTCCATAATTATAGAGGATCAAGAGCTGAAATTTTTACCAGAGGTACCTTGATATGTCTTCTAAATACCATAGATATTTCACCATCTGACTCATTCTAGAAAAAAAGTTATATCAAAAATGGTAAGATGACCTGAAAATAACATACCTTAGAACACATCACCAAAAGACTTCATCCTCCCTTGAAATATGGCCTTCTTTTCTTCTTATTTCCTCTTAAATTCGACTTGTATCAAATGAATGTATAATGATGTTTATTTATACCATTTATGTCACCTCCTTTTAACATTAGGGTCGACCTGACACTTTCTTATTTTGTAATTTTTTTCTTTAATTATCTTCAGGGCCTACATGTACTTCCTTCTTCAATTCACTTTGTCATCTTCAAAAATTCATTTATCCTCAACCATGAGGATCCACGTGGCGTGCCACATACCACCACAAACAACATGATGTATACTATCCATTCATGGGTGTTGTATATGCATGTGCATTTTCCTTCATGTCCAAATACCTTTATCAATCTTGTGGTCCAAAACCCATGACTAGGGTTGACATCAATGACAACAACCAATCTTCCAACAATCTCCCCCTTTGTCATTGATGGCAACACTCATGCTCCCCCTATCATCATGATCCCAATTTATCTCCCCCTTTGACATCATTGGCAAAGGTTAGGGTTTCTCCCCCTGAGTTTAATGGAAAAATGTAACTCTCTTCTTTGGGGTTGTTCCCCCTGAACATGTGGCACTCAATAATACTTCATCCTTATTTTTGGTCTTTGGGACATTTTCTTCCTTAGAATCCTTTTGTGTGGCTTATGTCTTCTCTCTCTTCTTCATGTCTAGTATGTATATGTTTTTCGGTCTTCTTGTTGCAGTTGCAACCAATCTTCCTGAGTTATTTTCTCTGATTTTACATTTTTGGGAATCAAACGTAAGAGTGTATCCTTGATCACACATTTTACTAACGCTGAGTAGATTATGATTCAAGTCTTCAACCAATAGAACATTCTTTTCTTTTACATTGTTTCTTCCAAGCTCTACTACACCTTCTCCAAGTATTTTGGCAGATGAGTCATCTCCAAATGAAACATTGCCACCCTTTCTCTTCAAGCTGATGAATTTGTCTTGATCCCCGGTCATGTGTGAAGAACATCCACTGTCTATTTACCATTCATCTTCTTCTTTACATTCTTCAGCGGTCAATTCTATTCAAAAATCTTCATTGTTTGGAATCTCTTTCCTTCTCCATACTGTGGTTGGCATAGGGACATCTTCATTCATATATCTGCAATATTGTGCTTTGTGACCAATATAATTGCATTTGTAGCATACAATATTTTTGTCCATCAACGGGTAAAATGAATTATAAATTTTGTTGACAAATCCATGATTATTTCCATATCTTCTGTTTACACCATTCATGTTTCTTGCGTATTTGTTCCTTTCATTGATTC
>ML776650.1:824160-842577 GCA_009831015.1 Picea engelmannii | reverse complement strand
GAGGATTCTGTTGGAGGGAGTACGAGACCACATTGTCTCAAGTCTCCATGGGAAAACCACACCACATGCAATGTGGAAAGTTTTGACAGATCTGTTCCAAAACAGTAGCGACCATAGGAAATTGGCGCTCAAAGATAAACTCAAGAAGATCAAGATGGAAAAAGGCGACACCATTCCAAAATATCTCATGAAGTTTGTCCAATGTCTGGATGAGCTTGGAAGTGTGGGAATAACAGTTGTTGTTGATGATTTGGTGAGCTTGGCGCTCCTAGGACTTCCTAAGAGTTGGCACAGTTATCAAGACTCTTTCAATGGAAGGGAAAAATTGTCAGATTGGGAACAACTATGGTCGGATATAGCGCAAGAGGAGTTCAGGCGGAACACCAGAGATAGATCTTCATCAAAGCGTGATGATGAAGAGGATTGTGCTTTGACTTCCAAGGCAAGGAAAGGGAAAGGGAAGAAATTCCATCCAAAATCTGAGTCTAAAGTCAAGAAGTTGGATTTGTCCAAAGTGAAGTGTTTTCACTGTCACGAACATGGGAATCTCGCTACTAATTGTCCACAGAAGAAGAAGAAGAAGAAGAAGAAGACAGTTGTTGGAGCTGCAACTGGTGAGGGTATTGTCTCACAATTTTAACTTGAATTCACTTTGATTGCATGCATGGCTTCAAGTGCATCGGGATTGGTGTGGTATTTAAATAGTGGCGCTTCATTCCACATGATGGGAGATAAAGAGTGTTTCATTGACTTGGAGGAGAAAGATCTCAAAATGCATATAGAGATGGGCGACAATGGACAATACAGTGCACCTAGTATTGGTACCATTACCTTTCAGAGGGATTCAGGTAAACCATTTCAATTGAAAAATGTTATGCATGTTCCAAGTCTGAAGAAAAACTTGGTCTCAGTCGCAATGTTGGAGGACAGAGGCTATGATGTTGTTTTTAGCAGTGGTAAAGCCTACCTACGACATAAAGCAACAGGTCAAGTCAAGAAGATAGGGATTCAAGTTAAGAATCTCTACATGCTGGAGGTAGATGGTTGCAATGCCATGATAGGCAAGGCAGAAAAAGTGGTGAGTTGGGATGAGGGCAAATTATGGCACAGGAGATTGGGCCATCTTCATCATGGAGCCTTGAAAATCATGCAGCAAATATCTACTGGACTTCCAAGGGGAACACTTGCTCAGTTAGATCAGTGCAAGGGGTGCACCCTGGGGAAGTATGTAAATTCCACCTTTCATGAAAAGGAGAACCATGCTTTGGTGATCCTGGAGAGAATTCACATGGACATGTGTGGACCATTCTCGGTTTCTTCAACAGCAAAACATAGGTATTATGTTATTTTTGTTGATGAATTTTCTCGTAAATGTTGGATATTATTCATGCAAAAGAAGGATCAAACATTCTCAAAGTTCTGTGAGTTTAAAGCATTGGTGGAGAAAGAGTCGAGGAAGCAAGTGAAGGATCTAAGGAGCGATAATGGTGGAGAATATATGTCTAACGAATTCAAAGAATTCTGCAGCAGAGAAGGAATTCGAAGAGAACTCATAGCGCCTCATAACCCACAACAAAATGGGGTTGCGGAGAGAAAGAACAGAACGATCGTGGGTGCAGCACGAGCGATGTTGCATGATCAGGGCCTACCAATGAATTTGTGGGTAGAAGCATGCAATATTGCGGTTTATGTGCAGAACCATTGTCCTCATAGAGTACTTGGCATGAGTACACCTGAAGAAGATTTTACTGGTAAGAAACCTGATGTTTCTCATTTTAAAATTTTTGGCTCATCTGTTTATGTGCATGTGACCAAGGATGCCAAGAAGAAGCTGGAACCGATTGTTGAAGTTGGGATATTTGTGGGGTACAAAGAAACACCCCATAATTATCATGTGTATTTGTCGAACAGTAAGATGACTATTATGCGACGGGATATAAAATTCGATGAGGGGAAAGCCATGCGGTTGTCACTTCAGAGGGAGCTAGACTTGCATGCAGAAGAGGAATTGTTGGTTCCCAAAGATGAGTCTCAAGATGTGGATCAGCCACATGAGAAAATTCATGGAGTGGAGGAAACCACTCAAGCAGATCCATCCATCAGAAATAGCAGAAAGCGCACCATGGAAGCTGACAGATTGAGACTAGATGTTGCACAAAATGTAGGAGCCCCTACTTCATAGCGCAGACAGAGACAATCTCCTTATCGATTTGCTGGATACATGGCTCTCATGAGAAAATGTATTGTGACTGAACCATCTTCCTTTTAGGAAGTAGTGCAAGACCCCACTTGGGTTGATGCTATGGTAGAGGAGTATGACTCCATTGTCAAAACAGTGCATGGGAAATTGTCCCAAGACCAGTCGACAAATCAGTGGTAGGTTCGAGATGGATCTACAAGGTAAGGAAAGCTACTGATGGGAGTGTGGAGAAATACAAGGCCAGTTTTGTGGCCCGAGGCTTCTCACAGATTGAGGGGATAGATTATTATGAGACCTTTGCACCTGTCGCAAGGTACTCTTCCATAAGATCCATCCTTGCACTCTCAGCGCAGATGGGTTGGCGCATTCATCAGATGGATGTAAAAACTGCGTTCCTCAATGGGAGCATTGAGGAAGAAGTGTACATTGAACAGCCAAAAGGTTTTGAGACCTTTGACAGAGAGTCACGTGTGTGTAGACTCAAGAGAGCACTGTATGGGCTGAATCAAGCACCCCATGCTTGGTACACTCGGATAGACAGTTATTTCACCGGATTGGGCTTCACCAAAAGTGAAGCAGATGAAAACCTATACCAAATTGTGGTGGAGGGTAAGCTTTTAATCATTGTGTTGTATGTTGATGATTTAATACTGATTGGTGATGAGCAGCTGATACACTCATGCAAGGAGGACCTTGCAAAAGAGTTTGAGATGAAGGATTTGAGCCTTCTTCATTATTTCCTTGGTTTGGAAATATGGCAACGAGATGTTGAACTTTTTGTGTCTCAAGGAAAGTATGCAAGGGAGATACTGCGTAAGTTTCACATGGAGGGTTGCAAACCCATGGATACTCCTCTTCCAGGAAACTAGAGGAAAGAGGATGCTACTTCTGGAGAGGTAGTGGATGCTACTGTCTATCGACAGTTAGTGGGTTCGCTAATGTATTTAGTGAATACGAGACCGAACATTTGCTATGCGGTTAACCAGCTAAGTCAAGCGATGGTTAAGCCTACCAAACTCTTTTGGAAGGAGGGTAAGCATGTCCTGAGATATCTGAAGGGCACATCTGAGTATGGATGATGGTACAAATAGATGGATGAGGTGAAGTTGCATGGCTTCACATATTCATATTGGGTAGGAATCCCAACAGACAAAAAGAGCACATCAGGGGGGATCTTTAGTATCGGATCTACAGTGGTTTCTTGGTACAGCAGGAAACAGAGATCTGTGGCACTTAGTTCAGCGGAAGTGGAATACATGGCAGCAAGTCAAGCTACATGTGAGGCTATCTAGATGAGGAATATCTTGGTTGGTTTGTTTGGTTCTCATTTAGATCCAACAGTGGTTTATTGTGATAATCAGAGTTTCATTAAACTCTTGATTAATCATGTGTTTCATGATAGATCTAAGCATATAGATATCCAGTATCATCATCTTAGATATTGTGTGCAGCGGAAGATCATGTTGCTTCAATACATTCCTACGGAAGATCAGGATGCAGACATTCTGACGAAGGCGCTGACCAGGAGCAAACTCGAATATCATAGAGACGGGATTGGGGTGAAGAAGACTCCCTTTCTTGTTGAGAGGGAGTGTTGAAAAGTCAACAAGAAACATGTGTCTAATTTACTTTTCCCTTAAATAAATTAGACAATAAATATTAATCTATTATTTCATTCATAACTGAGTGAGTTGGATTTGTAACAGAATTATAAGTGTAGTTAAGTGAGTTAATATCAGTTGTACTAGTTGTAACTAAACATGCACTAGTGAGAGTTCAGTTAATCAATGAACTCACATGCAACTGAATATTCGCCACGGTTAACTACATGCATGTCAAATCCAGTGGAGACCCAGTTGAGATAACAGGTGAAAGGGACAGCTTGGCTATCAGTTATGATTTGATCACACATGCAGTGGATATTCTTATGAGCATGTGCAAGCTAGGCAATTCGACAATTCAATAGTGAGAATTCGAATTGCAGAGATTGTGCAGAGGAGGCAAGTTGTCTAGACACGGGAATTGGCACATGTATTTGTTGATTTGTGTATGACAGTGTGAAATGATTGTATTGTACTGAGAGCTCTTGGATTAGAGTTTTGTATGAGATTGTTTCATGATTCATGATATACATAATATATGATAGTGGGGTTTTTATCTTTATTCTTTCCTGGAAAAACTTATGTGTTATGTGTTCTTGATATTTCACTTTTTGATTGTGGTTGTGATCGTGGTTTAATTTTCCACAAGAATAATAGTAGAAGTGATTATGTATTTAATAGTGGCGCATAATTGTTAGATCAGGAGAATCGCAGGAAATACTTAATTTGTATTGAAATTTCTACATAGCATACTTGAGAAGAGAGTTGATTTCTGCAGTCATTTATGTCTATTGTGGTTTACCCTATCCATAGAGATATTTTCCTCGTAACACCTTCCAATGTGTGAATAAAATGTTGACGCCGTTATTTTGGTGGTGTTATTCTCCATAGTGTTCTGCACTTTTCCAAGTGTTTTGTTGGTGTCCCCTTTCCATCATATATCTGCAGTTGATTGCTTCCATGTTCTGCACAAAATCTGATGTGTAGTAATCGCTTACATTGGTACCAGTCCTTGATTGTCTCTTTGTGCGCACCCCGCCATCTTGCAGGTGTTTCCTTGAGTGTTATGTCCAGAGCTAAGAGTCTCTGATTATGTAACACTTCATCTTCGTATCTGGTTAGGAATTATTCTAAGTCATTCACGCCATGAAAACTGGGAGGTTCTCTTATCTCTGTACCTACCCATCTTACTATGCGGTCTATTCTTGCGCACCTTCTTGAGGATACTTCAATTAATCTTTGTTGCCAATTCTCCATCCATGTATCTGATTCTGATGCACATGATGTGATACTTCTCCAGTTGAGTACTCCATCTGCAGTTGGATTTACATAATCTTCTTCTCACACGGTGGTTCTGTATAACTGGTTGATTTCCTCCATATCTAAGCAAGTGGATTCTACAAACCTTTGTCCTTCTGATGGGTCTAGTGGCACAACGACTATGTACTCTCCTAACTCGAATGTCATATTCCTTGTATTCAAATTGAGTATGGCCTGGTTGTCAAACTCCCAATCCAATCCAAGCAATGTTGGGTAAGGTTTTGTGCCATCCAATATTTCTATTACTTCAAAATTGGATTTTGTGCGCACTCCATCAAGATCTATTGTCACACCCTTTAGCCTTCCAATTGGTAGAACCCTGTGTTGATTTGCTAGTTTCAACTGAACAGGTGAATATCTTAATGTGGGATCTCCCATACATTTTCATGTATTCTTGGGTAACAAGTTTACTTCGGAGCCTAAATCCAGTATAATATCCCCCATGTTGAAATCTCCAATGTTGACATTCAGTCTAAATTCTCTTCTTGTTCTCCTCCTTGTATGCAAATGATTAACTGTTTTCTGCTCTAGATTTCCCTCTACGTCTTTGTTACATATTTCTAACATATTTTGTAATACTTTAACATATGATGGATCATTTATTGTTTTAAAACATGATTGCAGAAAATCCTTTATGGTACTTACTTGTCCTAGAGATCGTGCTTCATTAGTGTGATTCGGCGAGGAAGGCATCTCGTACGATGGTACATCCTAAATATGTTGCGCAGTTGATGTAGATGCAATTTCTGGCTTCAAGAATTCGTATCTGGCTTGCTTGAATATCTCCTTTTCGTTATGCGCATCAAACTACTTATGTGGTTCGGCATTCTTCTTCACCCATTGGTGTTGTGTTGGATCTTGTCTTACTACATCATCTCTTGTATTAGCTCCTCCGTGCGTAACTATGGTGATATTTCTTCCATCATCCCTTGCTTCTGCAGAAATCCATTGAACATTTTGATTGTTATAATTTATCCTTTCTTGGATCTTCCCCAATAGTGTCGGACAGTCTTTTGTGTCATGATCTGATGTGCGACAATACATACATGTCACAGGTGGAAGTGGACATTCTCTTGCATAGTGTCATGGTTGTTGATAGTTATGGCATACCATCGGTCCTCTTCCTCTTCCAAAGCCTCCTCTACCTCTTCCTCCACCCATGTAGCCAGCTCAATATCCTCGCGGTGTGTTGTACTGAGGCACCTGATTGTACTGCGTGGGATTATATTATGGTTGCACGGTATTGTACGGTGGTTGTGTAGTGTTATATTGTTGTGGTGTAGTGTTATATGGGGCTATTACTTGGTTAAATTGTGGTGCAGCTTGCCCGGTCATCATTTTTGCTTTCACCCGATAGATGTTTGATGTTGTTTCCCTCATCAACTCCATTGTCCTACAATCTTTGTCATCATGGCCTACTGACTTGCAAAAGTTGCAATATGAACTCTAAGGCACTGTATGGTATTTTTGCATCATTGGAAAATGATATGGATCATGCCCCTATGTCGTATAGATCTCAGACCATAGTCCTCCTGTCGGAAAAGGGTTTGGCAGTCCTATTGCCATGTACTACGTGAAAGTTGGGAATCCATTCTTGTGGTGTCCTTATGTCCTACATGTGGTACACCAAACAGTTTATCGTTTGTCCTTACTCTTGTTCTAGTTCAATTGAAATAATAAATTCTTCAGATCCTCCTTCAACTCCTTTATTGTTGGATTTTTCTTCTGATATTGGTTCTCTTCTAGTTGTAAGGCTTCTTGCAAAGCCTCTGCCTAAGTTTGAAACTTTTTTTGCCTCAAAGGTTATTTTAAGTGTGGTAACAAGGAATTAACGAATAGATGTCTATGTTGCATATCTTTCATGACATACGTCAACTTTCCCTTCAATCGTTTGAATCTCTGGTCAATCTTCCAGACAGATTCCCTTGGTTTCTGTCTGATCTCTATCATCTCATTCATGTACTGATCCTCTGAGCTAGGCTTATGGAATTCATTTATCAGCAGCTTCTTGATATCCACAATCATTTTGGTTGTTCCTAGTAGACTGTTTGCAGCTAAACTCATGTACCAATCCAGTGCGTGGTCTTTTAGTGCGATGGCTAACTACGCAAGTTTCGTATACTCATATGTGATCTACTTTGCTTCCTAGATCTTTTCAATGATGACCAAGTGCTTCGCAAGGTCCTTCGATGCCTCTCCCTTGAATTCTGGTAACCTAATGGTGGGATCATGTCCTACTATACTGAATGTTGAACTACTACCTCCGCGTAGTGTAGATACTTGATTTATGATTCTTGAACTAGCTCCCCCAGTTTTTTCTCCTTGTGTATATGGACTTCCTGCTATGTTTCTTCCACTAAAATTCGGTTGTCTAAACGGTGGTGTTTTGTCTAGTGTATTAGTCACACATGGGTTTATGGGTTCCACACTTACAATGATATGGATAGTAGTTCTACCTTCAGTTTCTTCTCTTGGACCCCTTGTCTTCCTTTCATATGTCATGCGTAGGATTTCCTCAATCTACTCCACATCCCATAGATCCTCTACCTCTTCTTCATCACTTGCCAAGCCTTCCCTCGCGGCTATGGATCTCTTCTTATTATTCATATTGTATTCGTAGGGTGCTCCACTGTGCGCTCTTCCAGTTGTTTCCATGATCTTCTTGATCTGGTCTTCCTCCATCATGATTGGATCCAAGGCCTCCTCCTCCTTTCCTTTATCCATCTCTTCCTCCATTTCTCTGTCTCTTGTATGTGCTTCCCCCCTTCCCCCATGCACGCACAGAAGTTTAGTTGTTTGATGCCATTGTCATTACACCTTTGTCATATAGTAAAATCATAATGGAAGTATAAAATGATCTGATATACCTACCTTGAGGTCCCTTCAATAACTCTTGCTTTGCTACGATGTAAGACTTCGCAGTATCTATGGTAAATTTTGTGATGAATCCTACAACAATGTTGTCTAACCATAAATATACTACTCGTGAAAATTTATTGTCAACATGTTGTAAATGCGCGATATCCACAGAATTCCACTCTAGTTGTTTGATCCTATTTGTAGGGTGATTGTATTTCAACCTCAATATCCACTCCTGCAACACATGCGAGAAATCACAAAAAAATGCTTCATGCAAGTTGTTGAATATGTACTTGTCCAAATATTTGCATGGTGTTAACTTCGGGTTTCTGTTATCTTTCTGTGCAAATTCCAGCTCCTTTATTTTCAACCAGCTCTCAATATCCGCCTTCGATGGGTTCCATGGTATAAACATCCCCTTTTATATTTTCATTCTTTTAACATTTCCTCACCTGATCTGACATTTGTTTTCCGATTCTTCAGCAGATTTCATTCACTCAATCTCATTCTGTTCCAACTGGAAATGGAACCATTTGTTGGTTTACTTACACTCTTGCTACCATTATGTGGTTGACCTAGGTTCAGGTCTACTATGGGTTCCAACAAAACCCCTCTAAAACTATTGGCCCCTCTGGTAAACCAGAAAGAAACGCAGTATACAGAGTGCACTGCACAGTCTCACCTGAGATAGTTCTATTGGTGGATGCAATTCTCCGGTGCTTGTAGCCTGGGAATGAGTGGGGATATGAGATTAAACTTTGTGATCTTCATTAGTTACCTTAACATTCATCCTATATTGAATACCTTGTCATTCTTATTCATGCATGCAAAATAGTAGATCTAACTAATCATTCACGCATTTGTCTAACATATATTCAATGACAGTAAAGGAGATACACAATATTTAGTCACATAACACATGATCTACCCTAGCTCAGCCCTCATAAGCTACGTCCACAAATATTTGGTTGCTCTGCTCTTTTATTATAGTGTTTCCAAAACTACAGCGCCATGTGCATTACAATTCCCCATCAGTGGTCAAGATCTACAATGAGGCGGACTAGATCACACCAGGCTCCTCAGCATGTGAACTAACCCTCAATATCCACTCTTATTTCCTTTCATCATCTCATCAATTTACAAAACATATCAGACTCACAGTCATTCTCTCCTCGAACGACACATTAACAATAATCAACCAAAAAGGAACCATATTCCGACATGAACAACCAACAACAACAACCTCCCTTTTTACCTAGACCTCCTAGGTACCTACTTATACACATTTCTGGCTTACCATCCATTACATTCTCTTACCAAAACCCTAACCATATTATAGCTAGGTCTTCTTTCATGCACTCCTCACATGCTTTCCTCTTCTGCATGTGTGTCTATCTTGCACGTGTTTCTTCTCCTGCATGCGCATTTGCCTTACACGTGTTGCTTTTCTTACATGTGCATCTAATTTCTGCATGTTGCTTCTCCTACCAGTTGTATTTCTCCCACATCGTGATTTTCTCCCAAAATGGGCCTGCGCCTAACAACAACATAATCTTTCACAAAACCATATTTCCAAATTCATCCACGAGAGGCCTAACTATAGGAATTTGGTTGCTACAAGATTTCTTGGAAAATCCTCCTCGAAGATCCAACCATATCTCTCAAAATGTATCAATTTTTGGAAATTTTCTCTCAATTTACCCAATTTGGGGCATTCTGCACAAAACCCATGTCTTAGATTTTTCTGATTCGTCTTCATTTGTTTGGAAATTCCATGGAAAAAATGTTTCTAGAAACATGCCACTAGAGAATTCCAATAGTATTACAGGAGCAAGAAGATGCTTGTTCCAGTAGTCGCATAGATTGCAATTCCATTATCAAACTCATGAATTTTGGAAAGTTAGTTTTCATTGATGTCAACCCTAGAAGAAGTCCAAGAGATGGGTTTTTTTGGAGAAGTCTCCAAAGTGGTCCCCTTATGGCGTAGCTCTAAACATGGCCTTCATGGGAAGATGCTTTGAATAAGTCTACAAAAATCCCTGGAAATATGGTTAAGTGGTTAAGAATCTCTAGAGGTGTGGTCATGAAGCCCAAAGTTGTATAAAGAAAAAGAGTGTGAAGGACAATGTAAATGCATGCACAACCCTCATAGATGGATAGTCCTCGTCATGTTGCCTCCAATGGTAGGTGGTACGCCACATGTTTCCTCATGGTTGAGGATATATTCCCTCTTGAAGATGGAAGCCCCGAAGAATGGTTAAGAAGCCCTAAACAGTTGTAAAAATAAGTGACAAGTTGGCCACAAATTAATTAAAAGAAGAATTTTTTTTGCAAATAAGAAGTTACAAGTCATCCCCATTGCAATGAATATTAAAATAAATATTAAGGATATTGTTGGTAAAGTTGGCCCCAATGGAATAATCATTAAAAGATATTTTGAATTTTATTTGGGTCAAGTCCGCCCTAAAAAGAGGGTTCCATATCTAGTATAAATAAGGCATCTAGGAGTTCATTTGTTACATCAACTCAAGTGATTTTTATCTGAGGTAACCAAGGATATCTGATACGAATTTAAAAGGGAATACGAAGTGAAGAAGGGAGAAATTCCAAGGGAGGCTGAAGTGTTGTGATGATGTGTTCTAAGGTATGCTATTTAAAGGTCATCTTACCATTTTTTCTAGAAGGATTCAGATAGTGAAACTTGGAGGTTTTTGAGAAGACATATCAAGGTACCTGTGCTAAAAAATTTAGATTCTAGGTGGTTGTATTTTTTGAGATACACTATGTGGAAGATAGGGTTTTTTACAAGTCCTAAAACTAGTCTCAAACAGGTGTTATGAGAAAAACACTCATAACTTCTTCATAGAGGATCCAAATTCTATGAGACTAATTGCATTGGAAAGAGTATATTCCACAGTATGTTGTGTTTAAGCTTTATAACCATATATCAAACATTCAGCACGTGGCATGCTCTACACATTCACTATCCAGAATAGTCCAAAGTTCAGCAAGGTCTGCCATTTTTGCTATAACTCCTTTTTAGGGAAGATTCAAGGAGTGAAACTTAGAGGAAGTTCAAAGAAGATATTGAAGAATATTGGATACAAGTTTCATACCTTTATTCATTAAAAGTATGGAGTTATGCTTGTTGAAAGTTAGGGTTTGTGAATAATCCAAAAACTAGTCCCGCGAGACTGAGGTAAAGTTTGATGAAGATGTTATCCTTTGTTTTTTGGAGATGATATGCATCAAGTTGGTCAGTTGATCTATGATGATATGCACCAGGTTTTCTTCATGAGTAAAGGTATGTTTTTATGTGTTTTTTAGGCTTATATCAAGGATGGTTTGGCACATGCTTAAGGAATGTCTTGAAGGCCTTTTGGTACATGGATGCATATGGTTGAGGCACATGTATTTTTGAAGTTGATACATTCTTGAGATATACCCTTGGTATATATTTTATGGATTTTATGATTCATTGTTAGAGGCACATCTTTATGATGTTCGCCCATGTTTGAGGCATGCACTTGGTATATGGTTTTGAATGTTATGGCATATGTTTGAGGCACATCTTTTGGTATATGTTTTATGGAGGATATGGCACATGCTTTGGATACTTGTTGGCACAGGGGTAGACCTATGTTTCAATGCTTCAACATCGCACCAAAAAAACCCTAACTAGAAGCCCTTTTGGCAACACCTGTGAAGCATATGAAGTCTCACCCAAGGTAGAGGCAGGGGGGGTTACAGGACTCAGATGTTTGTAACCAAGTTGGAACACAGATATGTGATTATAACACTTCTACATAGTACTTATGAACAACATGCATTAATTCATTAGCTTTATTCACATCGCAGATCAAACCCTAAGTACAGATCGGCGCAGTAACAATGATAACATACACTTTGCACTTAGCAACATAAATTAGATCTAGGACATTCAACATAAATAAATCACTAAGCATTCTAGATCTATCTTTCATTCATAACAATACATGCACTAAGAAGATCTACAGCATAACATCATAGCACAAAGAAAACCATCAACACATGATATACGTGGTTCACCCCAGTGTGGGGCTACATCCACCAATGACCTATTCCTCTTTATTAGTCTTCAATCTCTTACATTCGTCGGCTCCTGTGCACTAATCCATGGAGCCAAGCTTCGCACCAGACAGGTGATATGCACATTGCACACCAGATCCACCTTCTCAAAATCAGGTCAAGGCACAGAGCCAACTCCTCTATCAAGCATAGAGCCTTACATACATGGTCTATTGCACAAAGCAACTCAAAACTACTTGCCTCTTGCACTTAGCTAGATACTACTACTTCTACATTACATCCTTACATATTTATACTTTTACAAAAAGGCCTAATCATGGGTAAACCCATGGGAATACATCCCATAACCCATTACATAAACCCCTAATGAACCCTTTGTTGGGTCCAAAAAACAAGTGAGATCCAACGATCTCAGCTCCGCCTGGGCACTCCATCTTCGACCAGCCTGTCCTATGTCCAAAAATTGGTCAATCCTGACCAATGTTTCCTCAACTTGGTCAAGGGCCAATAGGCCCCCAACACTCACCTGTGAAACATCCTGAGTCACTCAGATCTGGGCAATGCTGCTTTGAATCCCTCGAGCTTGGCTTGAGCTACCTCGACTTGTTGTTTTTCCTGAGCCTCCTGCTCGGTGACCTCCTGAATCAATTTCTCTATAACAGGCCCTCCCAGACATTGTTCCACTATCACAATTACTTGGTCTAGCTGCGAACCTTGTCCTTTGATCTCTTCAAACACCGTGCAGGCTTCCTCCTGCACCAGTTCTAGCCTCTGTGTAACTTCCATTACTCTACCCTGGATGGCAGTAATCTACTACTGAGCTGCGTGTTGTTCTTGTAATATCTTCATTCTCTCAACTGCAGTGAGTGACTTCATCTGTGCTTGTATTGTCATTTCCTCTTGATGCGCCTCCTGTAGCTACGCTTCCAACTTCCTAAGATTTGGGTCTTTCGTGAGGCGTTAGTAGGTTTGTGCACTTTTGTTGCTTAGCTGCTTACATTCTGAAGTGAGGACTCTGATCCTTTCCACTGCGCTCTTAGTGGCTTCCTCCCTCTGATCGCATACTTCCTACAGAGATCTTGGTACTACTTGAATCTCCAACTTCGTTACCCTTGCTTGAAGTTGTTGGATGGCCTCAGCGAGCTTCGTCACTTGGACCTCAACTACCTCATGTTCCTCCTGTGTCGAGCCTAGAATAGAGAAAAGTTATTTGGTCACCACTTCCTTGGTTGTAGTCTGCTCTGCGAGCAGCTGGTCCTTTTCCTTTTGTATCTTTTCTTTCTCTCCCTCGAGCATCACCCGGAACTCATCTCTCTTGTTTTCATATGCAGTTACACAGTACCATGCAACTCGTAGTTGTTCCAAGATCTCTTCTTTCTCTTTATTCATAGATTTTGTAGCCTGGTATTTCTCTTCTTGGACTCATTGAAGTTGAGCCTCTGTTGCATCTGCCAATCTTCGAAGTTGGTTTGGTTCATCCCCCAACTTTGCAGTCTCCGACGAGGAGGACGCAATAGGTATTGCGCGGCTAACTTAAATATCTCAATGTATCTCCTTCAACTCCTTCTCAACTCTTACATACATCTCTTCTTGCTTCACGCCATATCTCTGTAAGAGGTCCTCGGACGCATCCTCCATCGCTCCGTAGACTAGACCGATGTCATCCTCCGTGAGTGTACCCTCTAGATGGGGCTTAGTTGCGCAGGTCTTCTTTCTTGCCGAGGGTTTCTGCGAAGAATCCTTCCTCTTCTTTGATGTTTTTGTCTCGGTAGGGGGGTCCTTCGGTGGTGTAGCTTCACCTTATCCTTGTTTTTATTCTTCTTTCCCTCCTAATTCTTGATTTACTTCATCTCCTCCTCCTCCTGCGGGTGAGCCAGGTCTACTTTCTTCTGAGGCGTTTTCCTCCTCATCAGTCTCTATGTCTTGGACTTCCTCCTTTTTCTTCTTCTTCTTCACGCTGGTCTGTCCGACATGCTCAACCCGGGTGACCAAGGGGCTTTCGATGATATCAGGGTCGGAGAGTTTTGCATCATCAATTGGTACAAGGAACTTTGTCGACCACTCCTTGGTGATCTCTTCCATATCTTCGTCGGTGAGCTTATAATAGGACTATAATTGCTCCTTGATCTCATCCATGCGCGCAGTGATATATATGAAGTGTCGATCTGTGTAGAACTTAGCTAATGTTCTTTACTGTTGTAATGTTCACAGAGTCATGCGTGGAAAATATTCTATGGCAACCTTCATCTACTGATAGTAGGCATGGAATATTGCATTTAACTACCACTACTTTGACATGTCATTCGTGTACCATAGGGTGGAGAACTTTGCGGCCAATGGTTCCAAAGGTTCAATCTCTGGGAAGGTAGCTCCTTCCAGCATTTTCCAAGTGACAAATGTGATCAACACCAGCAACCCGTTGAAATGGAACTCGTACCCTTGATCATGTGCTTCGCGACATTCTTTCTCGATCTCATTGATGAGGTAGCTCACCCAATTCATTTGCATCCCCTCCACGCATTTCCCTGCGAGGTCCACCACGAACCCGGTGACCTATGTGGGGCAGTTCTTTCTAATGATCTTGCTAGCTATAAGTTGGAAAGCTAGGTGCACTGCACCATACTGGATAGAGTCTACCTTGTAGCCTCGCTTTCCCTTCTCAAATTCGTCGTATGCCTCCTTTATGCATTGTGCTAGGGAGCAATCTGAAGTCTTCCCTAGGTAGAATTGTTGAGGGTTGGATCCCTGCATGCTCAGTCCTATGATCAGTTGGATCAGCATTGGATTCACAGTAATGTCCCTATTGATCCATAGGTATCCTTAGTGATAGCACGATAAGAGGAATTTAACGTAAGATTTAACCTCCCGATGTCAGCCAAAGTGGGGGATCTTCATGACGTTCAGTATCGTGGATTGTGCGAGCTCCTTTATCCAAGGCTGGGAGACTATGCGAGGCTTCTTCCCAATTGTCTTCATCAAATATCTGTGAGGTGCGAGCATCGCGTAGTTCTTTCTGTCACTGAGATTGAAATCATTGTTCTTTAATGCTAGGATCTGTCCCAACTGGCTTCCTTCTATGTGTATCCCCTTCAGGATGTACATGGTGATCAATGTATACTCGAATTCTCATGGAATGTTGTCGCGGTTTACCGTGTCAGCCAAAGGCGGGATGTAATCAGGTAATATCGACGGGATCTGCTTCACATTATCCAGATCGTTGCGATGCTTACTTCACTTCTCGGTAGCGGGGTTAGTATGGCCTGAACTTCGTCCAGTCAAGGGGGAATCCTGCAGTCTCCTGGTCGACGATGCATGTATTCCTTCATACATAGATTTATCAGCCATAAACTTCTTTAGCACTTCTTCAACAGACTTCTCTAGCTCGGTGCGCTCAGCCGACATTCTCACTATGAACAAATAAGTCGAGGTAGGCGAATTAATAGTGGGGTAAACAATATATGGTGAGGTCTAGGTTCTAGAATCATAGCTTGTCTCACAATCAATTATCTATTAGCAATGTTAATCATGGATGGTGAAAAAGTGGTCTCGGTGCAGCGTTGGATGGGTTAAATGAGTGAGCATTGTAATGGATTCTTCCAACGGACATGAATGCCTTAATAAATGTGAATCCATCTGTTATGGCATGGTCTCAACGTCCCAAACATGGTCTATTCTCCCATAAATGTGTTTCCTAGCCGTTTGGAGCATCGTTCTAACGGCCAGGGCGCCTCCAACAGTCATATAGCTTCGTTGGGGTGAAGTCCCATTCTATGTGGTTCTGTTGTTTCGGCGAGGTTCAGAGCCTGCAAGTCTGCCTCTTGCGAAGTCTTCTCTGGAACTTCCTGTAGTTTTTCTAAATTGGCTTTCTTCTTACTGAGATTCCTTGCCTTCTTTCATGTGATCTGAGTCTCTGGATTCCTCTTTCCATTCTTATTCTTATCTTCTCTTAGCGTAGTTGCTTCACGTTGTTGATGTGGTCTTGAAGGGTTCAAAGGTATTACCTCTTCTCTTATTAACTCCAGGGTGGGTATGTTTCTTTCTTGCATGGATAGGTCCTTCAAACCTTCTTGCATTCTTTCAACCTCAACAACTAGTTCTCTTGTGTTTTGTTGCTTCAACTCAAATTCTCGTTCTTCTATCAGTCGATCTATTCTTCTAGCTATGAAATCTCTTAGTTCTTGCTTTTTCTTTTCTGTAGCTTCTTCCTCTGCTTTCCTTCTGATCTGATCCTCCTTGATCCAAGTATTTCCTAACAAAAGAGGAAAAGGGGTGTTGTTCTCAACAAACCTAATAAATTCAAATTCTGCTTGAGTCGATGTTCCATGGATGATAACAGGTACATTAGTAACTCTTCCACATAGGGTTATCATCTTTCCTTTCAATAGACCTATCCTTCCCAATGAAGGTACTATAGTAGGCTTCCCCAAAATTTCCCAAGTGCTTTATGTCATAATATTCACTTGTGTCTCCTCATCCGGGACACAATCTATGTCGAAGTCTCTTATTATCGTACTTATGCGATGTTTTTCTTTCACGATCTCTGGTAAACTGATATCTTTGTGATCATTCGTCATTTCTTTCAACTATTCTAGTGTAGTCTAGAATTTCTTTGATTCTTTCTCTTGATGATTCTCTAATATGCTCTTAGGCTCTTGACTCATGTTCATTTGTTCAACTTTAGCAATAATCCTTGGGCAATCCTCAACTTCATGACCAACAATTTTACAACAAAGACAAATAGGACCTATACCAGGGCATTCCTTAGCAAGATGTCCCAGTCTTCTATAGTTATAACATAATGTCAATCCTCTCTTTCTCTTAAGTGTTCCCCAACCTCTCATGTACTGCACACTGGGATCACAGTGTTGGACCTATAATCTACAAAAATTCTTTCTAGGTTCTTGCATCCACTTATTAGTCCAAAAATTCTTTCTATGCATAGGAATAACATATCTCTCTCTATTTCTATCAATTTTATTCAGATCAATTCTTTCTTCTAACTGTACCCTAACTTTCAGACTAGGACAGAATCTATCAAACATACCTAGATTCATATTTTTGAAACAAAAATTTCCACTTTTCTTACTCTTATTAAACACCAAGATTTAATATCTTACATCCTTTCTTCGGATCGGATCTCTTTCTTAGCACAAGGTTTCACAAGTCAAGTAGAGTATTGCACACTACATCAGCAGATCTTTGCACAAATATTCTCTTTTCTTTCAGTTCCCAACAATCACAGTTTCAGGTCCCAGCAACGGAACCATTTGTTGGGACAGGGGCAGACACAAGGTTCAACCCTTCAACAGCGCACCAACAAAACCCTAACTATCAGCCCTTTCGGAAACACCTGTGAAGCAGATGCAGTCTCACCTGAGGTAGAGGCAGGGGGGTTACAGGACTCAGATGTTTGTAACCAAGCTAGGACACAGATCTGTGATTATAACACTTCTATAGAGTACTTAATAACAACATGCATTAATTCATTAGCTTTATTCACATCGCAGATCAAACCCTAAGTACAGATCGGCGTAGTAACAATGATAACATACACTTCGCAGTTAGCAACATAAATTAGATCTAGCACATTCAACATAAATAAAGTAGTAAGCATTCATAGATCTATATTTCATTCATAACAATACATGCACTAATAAGATCTACAGCATAACATAATAGCACAAACCAAACCATCAACACAGGATATACGTGGTTCACCCCAGTGTGGGGCTACGTCCACCAACGGCTTCTTCTTCTTTATTAGTCTTCAATCTCTTACATTTGTCTACTCATGTGCACTAAGCCATAGAGCCAAGCTTCGCATCGGACAGGTGATCTTCACACTGCACACCAGATCCACCTTTCCAAAATCAGGTCAAGGCACAGATCCAACTACTCTATCAAGCACATAGCCTTACATACACAGTCTGTTGCACAAAGAAACTCATAACTACTTGCCTCATGCGCTTAGCTAGATACTACTACTTCTACATTACATCCTTACATATTTATACTTTTACAAAAATTCATAATCATGGTTAAACCCATGGGCTGATAGCCCATTGTTGGATTACTAAGAGGGGGGGTGAATCAGTAATAGAGCAATTTAATCCCTTTTAACCATATAATCCAAGTGTTATATCAATGAAGCATTATCATCCAGTAACTGCAGAGTAAATAAGCAATGAACAAATGAACAATCATACACATACACAGTACACTATTGTTGTTGGATTACTGAGAGGGGGGGTGAATCAGTAATAGAGAAATTTAATCCCTTTTAACCATATAATCCAAGTGTTATATCAATGAAGCATTATCATCCAATAACTGCAGAGTAAATAAGCAATGAACAAATGAACAATCATA
>ML776650.1:803453-817227 GCA_009831015.1 Picea engelmannii | reverse complement strand
CCGTGAGGAATTATGTGACGTTCCACATACCACTGGAAATGAAATGACAAGCACTATCCATCTAGGATATTTTCCCTGACAAAATCACTTTCCTTCATCTCATTATTCCACAATTAAGCATGGGTTCTCTTACTCCACAAAGCATCTTCCTGTGAGGGCTTTCACCATAAGGAGACCACTTTGGAGTTCATCCATATTTACTTCTTATCAACCATGAAAAAACAATAATGAGTCATATTTACATCAAACAATATTGGTTCAATTACCTAAACCTTTGTGCTACGGGGCTTTCTTCAAGGGTTGACATAGTTGACAACCAACCTTAATCAACACCCATAACCCATTACATAAACCCTAATGAACCCTTTGTTGGGTCCACAAAACAAGTGAGATTTCGTGATCTCAACTCTGCCTGGGTACTCCATCTTAGACCAGCCTGTCAATGTCCAAAAAATGGTCAATCTTGACCAATGTTTCTTCAAAACTTGCTCAAGGGCCAACAATACTTGATGTTGGGCATATATTTTTATGTATGATCCATGTAAGTGGATCTGGTTTATGATTATGATGTATCAGTATCAGTGACAGTGACAAATATAGAGACATTGACAGTGACAAAGATAGTGGTAGAGACGGTGACAATGGTAGTGAAACTGATAGTGGCAGTGACAATGACAGTGAAAGTAGCAGTAATAAGTTGAGTCTACATTTATATTTCAGGGTGGAAGGAAGGGGAAAGGAAAGGGGGTTGTAGTCTCCTTTTGGTTGGAGTTGGAGAATACAAGGAGTTGGAGTTTCCTTCAGGTTGGAGCTTGTAAATCAAGGGGTCGTAGCATCCTTCCAGTTGGAGCTGGATAATTCAGGGAGTTGTATATTCCTTTAGGTTGGATCCTGTAAATAGGGGGTTGGAGCCTCCTTCCATTTGGTTCTGGAGAACTTGGACGTTGGTGTTTCCTATGAATGTCATATTTTGATATATAAGAAATTATTCCATGGTTTTCTCCCATTAGGGTTTCCATGTAAAATATTGGTGTACTTTGTATCTGTGTATGATGTGATGCATTATTTATGGTTATATTTTTATGATATGTTAAATGCAATCATAAGTGAATGGAATCATTGATATGTTAATGTTGTGATTAAAATTGGTAAAAAGTTCTCAATATGATTCACCCCCCCCACTCAATATTGGCGAATATTCCAACAACTCGTATCAAATCAGGTCCTTCAAGAATTAGTCGAATTGTTGGAAGGTGCATCATGAATAATAGATACACAGTTAATGGAACACCAATATTTGATGGTCATAATGGTCAAAACTATGAGATGTGGAGTATAAGGATGAAAGTATTTTTACAAACATAGGGGTTTGACATTTTGCAATCAGTTGTTATAGGATACATCGCTTCAAATAAACCAAATACTGCAGCCAAGAAGGAATTAAAAAGAAACAAAAAAATAGCAATGGATTCCATCCTAGAAGGATTACCCGATCCGGTAAAAGACAAAGTGGTACAATGTTCATCAGCCAAAGAAATTTGGGATAAAGTACATAATCTCTATTCCAAGAGATCCCATCATATCACAGATCCAGAGCATGCTAAATAAGATACAGGGACATAATGAGAAGAAAAATTATCATCGTGTCAGACAGATTCAGAAGAATATTTTGAAGTAGGCATACTGGATTTTGAGGCTAAACTAATCAGTGGCTTAAGTGAGATAATAAAAGAAAGGAAGGAAAACAAGTCGCTCAAGGAATAATTTATCAAGTTGAAGGAAGGTTTTGAAGAAGTTAAGTAGGTTATCATAAACCTAAGAGCTCAGTTGGATGAAGCCAAAGTAATTGAAGAAACTCTCAAGGATCAGTTGAAAGAGAAATAGTGTTTGGAAGCTAAAATAATATCACAAAGAAAGGAAGCAGAGAAGAGAGAAGAAATTTTGACAAGTCATCTTAAGGAAATATATGAGGACTTAAAAAATCTTGAAGAAGAATTTAGTCAACAAGAAAGAAGACTTGAAGAAGAAATCATCTCCTTGAATACCCAACTTGAAGAAGCAAAGAGAACGAAAGAAGTGATGAATATCCAGATGATGAAGAAGGAAGAATGTTGTGAGAATATTGAAGAAAAATTCATCTTATTAAAAGTTGAAGTTGACAAAATCAACAAGAACTTGAAGAGCTCTCAAGTACTAGAATATATTATCAGTTGTCAAAGGTCACCATTCAATAAAATGGGTATTGGATACACTGGTGAGACCTCATGTAAAGAAGATGCAAATACCAATCCCAACAATGTTCAAGAGAGTGGAAGCTACATGCTGGCCCTTGGTCATACATTAGGGAAGAAAGCGAAGACTAAGGAAGAAGAAAGAAAAAATAGGAAGTGTGCAGAAGGCATGCAAACTGAGGAGGGGTCGAAGTGGTTAAAGAAGCAGAAAAGAAGGAACGAAGTAAAGGAAAGCAAGTTGTTGAAAGATAAGATCAAGCAGCAAATAAGATAGGTCATGGAAAAGTCAGTAAGCGGAAGAAGATATTGATGGGTGCTTTGGAGCACCTCACGGAGAAGAAGGAAGAACAGATCGACAAAGTCCTTAAAATGTGGGTTATGTGGACCTAAGGTTTTGGCACCTGGACTTCAGTCTAGAGTCATGGAAGGATAAAGAGAGGTATAAAGGGTGAGAGAAGAGAGAATAGTGGTGTTGAGATGTAAAAGTGTTATGTTTTAAAACATTCTTATATTTTGGGTCTTCAGCTGGGTGCGAAGATATACTCTGCAGCTGGGTGCACAGAGAAAGGAAATAAAGAGGAAGAGAGAGAAGGATTTGTAGCTGAGTGCACAGATAAAACTGTATATTTTCATCTACTTAATCAATAAACATAGATCTATGGACGTAGCCCTAGGGAGAGGGTGAACCATGTAAATTATTATTGTTCTATGTGCTTGATGTTGTGTTGTTTTCTATCTGTTATATTGTTATTGCGTTATTGATTTCCCTATTGAAGATAACATATATAACTAACTTTTTGAAGTTAAGCATAATATTGCTAAGAATCTCTAGGTTACCTTATGTTGTTGTTTTGGATTCATCTTGCATTTCCTCTGGTTGTAGACACCTATGTCCTGCAACCCCCCTATTGCTACTTTGAGTGAGACTTCATATGCTTCACAAGTATTTCCGTAAGGGCCAGTAGTTAGGGTTTGTTGGTGCATTGTTAGAGTTGAACCCTGGGTATGCCCATGTGCCAATGAAGGCACACAAACCAAGGAGGGGTTGAAGTGGTTAAAGAAGCAGAAAAGAAGGAATGAAGTAAAAGAAAGCAATTCGATGAAAGAAAAGATCAAGCAGCAAAGAAGATAGGTCGTGGACAAGTCAGCAAGCGGAAGAAGATACTAATGGGTGCTTTGGAGCACCTTGCGAAGAAGAAGGAAGAACAGGTCGGCGAAGTCCTTAAAATGCGGGTTATGTGGAACTAGGGTTTTGGCACCTAGACTTCAGTCTAGAGTCATGGAAGGATAAATAGAGGTATAAAAGGGTGAGAGAAGAGAGAATAGTGATGTTGAGATGTAAAAGTGTTATGTTTTAGAGAATTCTTGTATTTTGGGTCTTCAGCTGGGTGTGAAGATCTACTCTGCAGCTGGGTGCACAGGGAAAGGAAATAAAGAGGAAGAGAGAGAAGGATCTGCAACTGAGTGCACAGATAGAACTGTAAATTTTCATCTACTTAATCAATAAACATAGTTTTGTGGACGTATCCCTAGGGAGAGGGTGAACCACGTAAAATCTTATTGTTCTATGTGGTTGATGTTGTGTTATTTTCTATATGTTATATTGTTATTGCATTATTGATTTCCCTATTGAAGATAAGAGATATAACTAACTTCGCGAAGTTAAGCATAATATTGTTAAGAATCTCTAGGTTACCTTGCGTTGTTGTTCTGGATTCATCTTTCATTTCCTCTGGTTGTAGACACATGTGTCCTGCAACCCCCCTATTGCTACTTCGGGTGAGACTTCATCTACTTCGCAGGTGTTACCGTAAGGGCCAGTAGTTAGGGTTTGTTGATGCACTGTTAGAGTTGAACCCTGGGTTTTCCCATGTGTCAACAAATGGTTCAGTTGTCGGAACCGGGATCTTCTTGAGGGAATGCCAAGGTGCTTTCCATCAAGGACAGAGATTCAGAAGTGGATAGAAGAACAAGAAAGGGACTTCGTCGAAGCTCAGAACAAGAACCCTAGAATTAGTACAAAAGACTGGTTGGGAAGGTACATCTCTACTGACGTGCACGAGATTTTATTCACAAGAGTTCATAAGGATTTGTATGAGTGGCTAGCTAGACTAGTGGGTACTCAATTTGAAATCATATCTAGACCACTTGTGGTTTATATAGTGGCATTGATTAAGAAATTCAAGAAAGTCAATAACGTTGTGTCTAGGGAAGTGGATCTTTGGTTGACAATACTATTGGAGGGTACATTACTGAGTTTGCTATTGACAGAGTAGAATAATATAGTCAAGAAGAGAGGTATTTCTTCAAGGAACCTAGAGGAAAGTTTCTACACTTTTTGAAGTTGAAGAGTAAGATGCTATTGCATGCGAAGAATATCTTGAAGATACAGTAATCAGTTGGAGTTTAAAGCTAATGTTCAAGAATTCAGACAATGATAGTGACACAGAAGCTGGACACAAGCGCAGTGGGAGATCATTCAGAAACGTTCCTCTTGTGAACCTGTTTAAGCGGAGTTACGGGCCATTGGCACAAGATGAATATTTCTACATTGGAGAAGAAGCAGGGCAATCATACGAAGAGTATTTAGAGTTCACAAGGGAGAGGAAGTAGAGACTGAAGAACTTCACCAAGAAGAACCAGAAACTTCAGGGACTGTGCCTACTTTCGAAGTAAGTATTACTACTACTCCTGTTGTTTTAGCAGCATTAAGTAACCAGAGTAATCAGAGCACCCAGAGTACTTTTACAAGCAGTTTAGTACACACTCAGTCGAGAAACCAAGGAAAATATATGGCAGATGAAATGAGATTACCTATTTTCAGAGGAGATGGATATGAGGATCCTGACCAGCACTGCTTCTTATGCGAAGTTGTATGGAGCATTAAGAAAATCACTGACGAAGTTGTTAAGAGAGCTCAATTTAGTACTACCTTGAGGGATCATGCACTGAGATGGTATATGAAGTTTGTTACAGGATTTGTACATACTAAGTCATTGAATGACATTAATACTGCGTTGAGTGCAGATTTCAAGAAGCCTAATTCGAAGTCGCGATGCATTACAGAGTTGAAGGAAATCAAGCAGAAGGTGACTGAATGTGTTTGGGAATTTGATCAGAGGTTTAATACCTTGACAGGCCATTTAATTTTTCATATTCCAAATGAGAAACATAAGGAATGGCTCATCGTTTCCCTTCTGCCACACATTAGAGTCCCTCTGATGCAACAGAAGGTTGCTTCGCAAGCTAAAGCATTATAGATTTCCATGAAAATAAAAGTAGCTCCTGTAGGAGAGTCCAATCCATGTATGAGTCAGATTTTGAATCAATTAACTAGTGTATCTTTACAGGTTGAAGACATGAAGAAAGATAAAGGAAAGGAGAAAAGAGAAGACATATGGTGTATCATATTTAAAGCAGAGGGCCATGACAAAGAGCATTGTCCTTTATTTAATGAATACTTGGCCTCTGGAGCTCCTAACCCTTTGAAACAGGCTACTTTACCATGGTGTGAGGTATCTAGAACTAGACATTACCCTTGTGAATGTTATTATATGCATAAATATGTCCAGACACCCACCAATCTTTATTGTACGTTCTGCAAATATGTGGGGCATAATGAGAAGGATTGTAGGGCTTATGACATCATGCATTGATCTGAAAATAGGGGGCTGACTTTTTTTTCTATGCAAGCACCCTCTACTCTATTAAAATAAACTTTAGGACCTTGCTCAATGTCATAGTTGTGCAAGAGAAATTATGTGTCAAGTTTATGCATCTTTTAGGTGTTTATGTGTGAGGTTTTTAAAACGTTAAATGTGATGTTTAAAGAATACAACAGCAATATAAAGTGCAACAAATAATAACCAGAAAACTCACAACAATAACAAGATGATAAAGGAGTTCACCCCCAACTGGGCTACATCTCCTTGAGCCTCCATCAATGGACTAGGCTCTCTAGGATTAGTTTGTCAAAGATTATTTTACAATATGTTTCTCAAATCCAATGGATTTATTGATTGTACGATTGGTTTCAGAATGCATAAAAACCCCAAAAATGACTATTAGAACTCTGTAAACAAACCATGGCTCATCCGGGCATGACCTCTTCTACTGGTGGCCTTGAGCTTCCATGAGCTTCCTTGTGGAAAGAACACCTGTAAAAGTCCTCAAATACCTCTGAAACCTGTCCCAATGTGTTCAGAGCATCTCAATTAGTCAAGAATGACTATTCAGTCACTAAAAATGAAATTTGGCTCCTCTGGGCATGGCCTCCTTCAATGGTGGCCCTAAGCTCCCTAGAGCTCTCTGAAACTTCAAGGTAAAAAAACCTACAAAAGAAGACTCCAAATGCCTTTTAAAACTATTCCAATGAATTCAGAACATCCAAAAACCCCTAGCTGGGTTTTTTCGTCACCTCATTTGGCCAAAAAATAAAGAAGATAGGCCTCTTGCTATTTTCCTCCTTCAAGCTTGTTGTCTCTGGTTCGCCAAAACATACCTCTTGTGTAAGTAACCTTGCTTCTGGGTGTTTCCCATGCCTAAACCTAGCACACGCATGCATGCCCACAAAATGTTCCAAATTGTTGCACCGTTAGCGAACTAATCCCCCAAATCACGGAGGTGTTGGGCACATGGGGACCATGTGGCCACATCCCAGCGCATAAAAAGGGCTACGTTTGCAAGGTTCAACGTGGGTTCGACAAGTGTCCAGGTGCATGGGTATATCCGTTTGAAATTTTCCACATGCAATCCTCATGTGGCAAAGGGTCACATGGTAGGGGTTATGCAATTGGGGGTTGGGGTTACGCCCCAGCCTGGACCCCGCCTAAAACACAAAACCATTTCGAATTTAAATATATATGAATTCATATATATAACAAGAAACACGTCGTGGGCTAGTGGTAGCCCAAAGTTTGCAAAGGCACTCCACCGTGGGGGGAGGTTCGGTGTTCCATCCCCACGGACTCCATAAAATTTTAACATACAAAACCCAAGGTGCCATGTGGCAGCCCACGTATGGGCCATGTGGCACGACTCTAGTGGCCAATAAATGACACGTGTTGAAAGATGATTCATCCACATCTGCCACTCGGTTGTCCAATCTGAAATTTCCATTTCATAACCTGCCACGTCAGCATACGGTCATGCCACGTCAGTTGTACGGATTGTACAGTCAGCAATTTTTTTTCCTTGTTTGGAAAATCGAACATAACGCGATATCTCACTCATCTGATGTTCGTTTGAACCTGTTTGAAGTGTGTTGCGTTCATGACGACGAGGCCTATGCACCCATTCATTTTGAAGCGATTCCAAACACTTTGATTTTTGGGCTAAATTTTGACCCCTGGTCCAGATTCTAATCATGCATGAAAGGTCAAGGGATGCATATAGAATTCAAGGAGAATTAGAGTCAGAAGGAAATACTATGCAGTTCAATTCCTCAGGAAGAGGAAACGTCAACCCTCGTGGTGGGTTCAGAGGAAGAGGATGAGGAGGAGCCATGGGTCGAGGTCGAGGTCGGATTATTTGTTATAATTGTGCCCAACCAGGTCATTTGGCAAGGGATTGTCAGAACCCTTGTACTATTTGATTCTATTGTAATTCATTTGACCATGTCATTGAAGACTGTCTAGTATTATTAGCTAAAGTTAAGGAAAGACGAGGTGGAAACCAACAAGTCCAACTAATATCAGTTGAACCTCGCGATCAGGAACCCAGAGTTGTTGTTATTACTAGAGGAGGCATTGTCATAGGAGAAGATAGGGTGACTCCAGGAAAGACTAAAGATTGATCAGGGATCAGAAGAGCTGCAGAGAAGGCACCATTATTTGATCCAAGGAAAGAAAAACATACTTTTGAAGAACCAAGGAGAGAATTTGTAGGTGAACAGGATTCCTCATCTAAGGAACAATCGGAAGTAAGGGAATGTGAAATGCCTCCAGCATTTGATCAGTCTTCCCTACCCAGACAAGGAAAAGAGGTAAGCAAGCTTGTAGACTTCTTCTATACCTGTATTAATTTGATTAAAGATGAAAAATTTGTGCAGGAACTACAACACCTGATCAGACAATATGAAATTGGATGATCCGGATTTTATGAGCAGAATGAAATGACTACAGATTATTAACATGTACTTAACACAAAATAACAGAGATACAGTAAAACTGGTTTTCTATTCAATAAGGAAATAAGTTGAAACTGTAAAATGCAGCGAAAACAAGCTTGTTGGAATGGTGGCAGCTTATCACTGAGAAGAGATGTGGTGGTTGCGCTCATTTGCAAGAAGATTATTACAATGAGGCTCTGAAGGCCTTTTTTACAATAAACGGGATTTCCAAAAACCCTAGACATCCAAAAACCTAACCCTAGGATATGAAGCGCCAAAAGTCATGTGGGCCCCGTCTTGGTAAGTTAGTACATCAACTTCCTGGGGTCGTAACTTTTGCATACGATCTTCGTTTTAGGCGTATGATAGCCCGTTGGAAAGGTATCTTAGAGGATATTAATTTTGGAGGCTCAATCATGCCTTCAACTATCATTCAGAAGCTCCATCCCGAAAAACCTTCATTTAGGCCCTCAAAATGGCCCTGGAAGTTAAAACTGCTAAAAATAGTAAATGCCAAAATTGTCAGAAAACTATTTTGAGCCAGTTGGAAAAGGTAGGTGGCCACCGATATCCACCTGGATCAATCCTCCCTCCTTAGGAAGAAATGGTCTCCATTGCGTTGAGCTCCCCCATAAGATGAGGAAATTTCTGTTGAATTTGGCCCTGGGTGAGCCACTTGCCTTGGTGCAGGAGCTGCCCTGCTTTGACGACTCGATAAAGTTGGATCATTTGATGTCGAGTGCCCTTGATCTGTGTGTCCACAATCTGATCATTGGATGCCTATTGTATGTAGTCAGGGTTGAGCTCTGTTGGTGTCAGTTGTTCTGCTACATCTGAGGTATCCAATAATGGTGGGAAATAAGAGCGAAGGAGATCCACGTTGAACACTGGGTGCATGCCAAGGAAAGGAGGAATGTTGAGCTCAAAAGAATTATCCACCATGGCCTTGATGATGGTGTACGGCCCATAATGGAGTGGGCGAAGCTTCCGATGGGGTCATGTTGGCCCTTGACCAAGTTTTGGGAGATTCTTGGTCATATTGACCTATGTTGGGAGTTCGACAACCTGCCGAAGGAGGAGCGCAAGACGAAGCGGAGATCAACGGATCTAGGCCCACTTTTGGGTCCTTTTTGGGTTTTGGGGGATAATTTAACGGGATTGGGATGTCATCCCATGGGTTTTACCCATGTTTAGGCCTATTTTGTAAAGTATAAATAGAAGGATAGGCAATGTAGAAAGAGAACAAGTAGTCTGGTAAGCTAAGTGCTAAAGGCTAATTGCTAGTGTGGATTGTAAGGGCTTTGTGCATTCTGTGTAATACTTGCAGAGTTGAGTAAAAGTCCTTGTGTGAGACTGTAGAAGGCTTTGTGTTGTAACGCAAGGAATAAGGATCTAGCGAGCTGCGCAGATCTTCTGTCCTGTGCGGAGTAAGGGTTTTGAGGCTCTGTGCTTGTAACCGATTGACTAAAGACTATAAAGAACAAGAGTTTGTGGACGTAGCCCCAGGGTGGGGGTGAACCACGTAAATCCTGTGTTATGATGATTTGTGCTTTGTCCTATGTGATTTAAATGTTATTTGCTAAGTGTTTGGATGTATTTAGATAAATCTAATTGTGCTTTGTGCTTACTAGATGTGAGAATGTTAGATCTAATCTATATGGTTATATTTAGTGCTTGATCTACTTGATTTGATCTATTTTACTATGCTAAGTGCTTGAATACAGTAGATTAGTGTGATTATTGTGAAGCTTTGTTCTATTAGCGAGGTGGATATTTCTTTCATATTGAGGAATTGCTGGTGCTGAGTGATTTATTAAGTGTTACAATCACAGATCTGTGTCCCATCTAGGGTTGCAAACACCTGAGTCTTGCAACCACCCCTGCCTCTACCTCGGGTGAGACTTCATTTTTTTCGTAGGTGTTGCCGAAAGGGCTGGTAGTTAGGGCTTTGTTGGTGCACTTTTCTAGCATTGAACCCTGGGTCTGCCCTTGTGCCAACAAATGGTTTTGTTTCCAAGACCTGGAACTGTGATTGTTGGGAACTGAGACAGAAGAAGCTATGTGCAAAGATTCATACTGAAATTTTGGAAGCTATGTGTGTAGATATGTGCCCTAGTGCACAGTATTCTACTTGATTTATAAATCTTTGTCCTAAAGAAAGAAGCCTGATCTGAAGAAAGGAGATCGGATCTGAAGAAAAGAGGTAAGATCTGGAAGCTTTGTGCCCTAAGAAAGGTAATAGTTGAAATTCTTGATTAAAAAGAGGTAAGATATGTAAGCTTTGTGCTCTGATAAAGGTAAGAATAGTTAAAAGTTTTAGATCTGGAAGCTTTGTGCTCTGTAGAAGTGAGATAAGTAGAAATTTTTGTTTCTAGAGTATGGATCTAGGTATGATTGATAGGATCTACCCTGGCTTGAAAACTAAGGTATTAATAGATGAAATAAGATTTGATATGAGTAGATATGATAAGAATAGTGAACGATATGTTATACCTAAGCATAGAAAGAATGTTTGGACTAATGAGTGGATGCAGGATCCTAGAAAGAATTTGTTGCAAGTTAGCTACCATGATCCTAGTGTGTAGTACAGAAGAGGTTGGGGATCATTTAAAAGAAATAGAGGATTAACCCTATGTTACAGTTACAGAAGACTGGGACATCTAGCTAAGGAATGCCCTGGTGGAAGACCTAGTTGCCTCTATTGTAAGGCTCTAGACCATGAAGTATTGGATTTCCCTAGAATGATTGCTAAGCTTGAAAGAATGAATCTGAATCAAGAGAGCCCTAAGGCAGATCCAGAAACTGAGATTATGGCATAATACAAGAAAGGATCCGAGAAAACATTGCTACAGATGAAAGAAACCCTGAATAACCACCGACATGTCAGATTATCAGAGATCTTCAAAGGAAAAGAATGCATCGAAGCAAGAATAGGAGACTTCGACATTGATTGTGTTGTAGATGAGGAAACACGGGTGAATTTCATGACCGAGAGAACTTGGGAAGCTATAGGGAGGCCTGTCATGACTCCCTCATTAGGAGGAATATGGTTATTCAGAGGAAAACTGGTAAACCTGTGTGGAAGGCTTGCCCAGATACCTATGATTGTCAATGGAACTTCGACGAAGGAATATTTTGCGATTATTAAATTTGTTGAAGACCGCGCCCCATTTACCATGTTAATAGGAAAACCTTGGATTGATAGAGATCAAGCCAGACGAAAGAAAGAAGAATCATTCTTGGAGCAGAAGAAACAGGAGTTAAAATATTTCATGACCAGAAGGATCATACACTTGATCGAAGAAAAGGAGAACATATCGAAGTTATTTAACACTAGAAACCCAGATGTCGAAGCTACAAAAACATTAGAAAACTCACAAGAGACTGAAGTACCTATCTCGGATAAAGAAGAGGTGTTACCCCTGAGTCCTAGGAGAGAATCTCAACAACGCGAAGTAACTAAGACGACAGAAGATAAGAATCAAAATGGAAAGCGAACTACCGAGATGAAGCTCACTAGAAAGAAGGCTAGAAAGCAAAGTAAGAAGAGAGCTAAGTTGCAGAAGTTTCTAGAGGGAACTTCGCAAACATAAAATTTTCATAATTGGAGCTTCGTCGGGATATCAGAACAACAACACATGGCACTTCTCCATGGTGAAGAAATATAGTCATTGGGGATATTATAACCATTCAATCAACGCTTCAAATGGGCATAAAGGCAATAAAGGTTTGTCATCAAACCGTTAGACTACACCATAACGGATCAAACAAGAGTTAATGGAGGCTCATAACCGTTGCAAGCGAACCGTTGTCAAGTTACCTATTTATCTCATCGCACCATGCACTGAGAACACTTTTGCTAACTGAGAATTTTAAGCCGGTAGACTAAGTTTCTATTGTATACAGTGATCATTGCGCTCTTGTTGATTATTATAGTGCAGTATCTAAGCTAACTTTACCCGATATTATTAATCCCGAGCGCGGATGTCCGACGAGTTCACCGCAGTTGAAGAATCAGTAACAGAAGTACTCCTTGACTTGATGATTGAGAGAGTCATGTCGATGTCTGAAGGTATCCAGGATTCATCTACAAGAGTCATGCAAGCATCTTCGTCCATTGATTGGTCCAGACCATCACGACCAACAAATGAAAAGCGAACTAAGCACAGAGACGATCTCGCGAATTCCAAGTTGATTCCAAGTATTTTACCTGCCTATCTACCAACCCTGAGCGGCGCAATCAATTGAGACAATGTGCCCAGAGAGTTTGAGTACGCTTTTGGTCACTGCGTACATCCCGAAAGGGATACGCGCAGTGCGCATAGACCAAGATAATATCGCAGCGTTGAAGTTTAGTGACTTCAACCTCGGCGATAGGAAAGTATATAACATGCTCACCCCGCATAAGTATCTGACCAGGACCAAAGGAAAGAACTCGAAGATCGTTCTCCAATCATGGACCATGAACCTCGCGCAGTCCACACTGCTCAATGTCATGAATATTCCTCACTTCGGAAGGAACCAAGAAGTGAACGCATGCGTCAAACTGCTATTGTCCTGCTACCATGGCGGATATGTATGGTTAAACCGTTGTATCACAGTGGATCCGACGTTGATCAATCGGATCACAGGGCTAAGCATGCAAGGCCCTAACCCACAGGATTTCTACCCTAGAAAATCCATGGATCGCGCTCTTGCACAGAAGATTAAAGACACCTATGGATATGTTGAGAAGGGAACACAAGGTTATAAGGTAGCCTCTATCCAGAACGGTGCAATGCACCTTGCCTGTCAATTGATCGCAAGAAAGTTAGTTCGCAAGAACCGACTATAGGGTCTCAAAATAGTCCCTATTCTCACTCCATTAATTCACTAAAACCTTCACAATTACTTCCATTTCACCTTCATATCACCTTCATTCCACCTCCACATCATTACATTTGCCTCATTTGGGTTATAACTATGCTTTTCCAAAGTTTATCAATTCTTAACATTTTTAAGTGGATTTGTGGTTAAAATTTAGAAAATAATATGCTTATACTTATACCTAACAATAAGAATGAGTTTGTTAACATGTGTAGGTACAAAAGAAGCTTCCAAGACACCTTTATGTGGCCTTGAATGATCAAATTCGAATTTGATAAGATAAGAGATCATGATCTCATGGAGAAGATCAAGGACAAAAGAGGGTTATGTGTCTAGATGGTTGAGAGATGTATGGAACTAAAGAGAGATTAGTGGATCACATTTATGAGTTTGTTATCATAGCTCTTGTATAAATAGGAGTGTTGCCTCCTTCATTTGTAAGCTTGTAATCCTAGAATTAGAAAGAATTGTAATCTTAGAGTTGGTTTGTAATGGAGATTTTGAAATAAAGATTCATACTTCGATTTTGCTTCTACATCTGAGTCTCCTTTGAAGTGGTGTGCTTGTG